>DWHP01001352.1:0-16317 GCA_018247895.1 Parnassius honrathi
ATATGTGTTACCTCAGACTTTTTCTAGGTGAACCGATTATGATGATTCTTTTTTTATTTGAAATCTGATGCATTTTATGTGGTCCTATATAATTTTTATATATATTAATAGTTTTCGAGTTATCCTTAATTACGTATTTAACTGACTTCGAATACACTGATGATGTTCTAATTTTATTTATATTGAACTCGGTTGTACAAAAATTTTATTTTACCACATGCTTATTAATAAAATTGCTAACAAGTTTACTGTTACCTACAATATCGTTTTAAGCCATATCCTCTGTAATTCGCGCGCTTTCACTCTTTAGGATGTCCTTGGTAGACACCATTTAATAGTCAATTAAAGACTAGATAGCTAGATTTCAAGTGTCCGCTTACACGGGACCTTAATGTGTTGTTATTGCATATTATTTTTATCTTCTTTTATTGTTTTATATAAGAGTGATTTGATTTCAATTCCTGGCCACATTTCTTAAAATAAAAAAAAATAACAAGTATTTCTGCCAAAGTTGTCCTTGCACACGGTCTAAAAATAACAAAGGAAAAATAAATCACGCTATGGAAGTTTTCGATCAACGCTGCGTATATACAACGCTCTCTATATTACAATGTGAATGCTTGGTCACTCACTGACTGAATGTCTGCTTTGGCAGACTATCTGTATATTTTCGTCGACGGCAAGACACATAACAAACTGAGGTATGGAAAAATAATTTAGTTTTAGGCGTACCTCACACAATCCCGCTTTGTCACTTTTTTCATATTGAATTGGGAAAATAGATACAAAATTAAATAATATATATTTAATACATGCAGTGAAGAACTGGTAAGAAAAAGAAATGCAAGAAGTCTTTTTTTATAGAATAAAGGTGATAAACGAACAAACAGTCCACCTGATGGTAAGTATATACTGTGGTCTGTAGACATCTGCATTTATCCTCCATTACAATTTATAATGCAGGTGTGTTGTCACTCATAAGGATGTAAAATGCCTCGTATTCAGTAAAAGGGTCTCCGGTTCTCTACACTCACGGTACGAAACTCAGCAGCATTGAGGTGGTATTTTACGCTAGTATTTCGTGAGAGCGTGGTCATCCCCTGTTCGAGCGGACCACTACAACTATAATATAGCTACAGCGTGACTCTACCACGTTGATGGTTACCGTTAGTTAGACCATGTTTTGTGTGACATCGCTCGTCTGTGGCCTAAGCAATTCTTCATTTTATAGAATGGGATGACAAACGAGCACACGGGCCACCTGAAAGTAAGTGAATTCCGCGGCCCGTAGACCTCTACACTCATCCTCCATTAAGAATCAAAATGCAAATGCGTTGTCACCCACGAGGACTAAGGTGAAATACCTCGTTTCCAGTAAAAAGGGTATCCGGTTCCCTACACACACCATACAAAACACAGCAGCATGGAGCTGCTATTTTACGCTGGTATTCTGTGAGAGCGTGGTCCTATCCCTGTGTAACGGACTCATTCGTGCCAAAACTATAGCGCTAAAACTGCAGCGTGGCTCTAATAAATAAAAAGGACACAATTTACACCTAAACTTATTTTTAATAAAGATAGTTCCCCTTAAACTGTTAAGAGGTTGAAGGTAAAACGCAGGCAAATATAACTCTTATTGAATCGTCCTTGAAATTATTACAAGCTTCGACCTTTTAAATCGGGTACCGGTTAGTCGAAGTTTAACAACACTGCAATAGGCAGGCCCGGTCTGTTCGAGGACTGGTTCTCACGGGGTCAAGAGTAGTATATAGTGAAAGTTCCACATGATACCTTTGTAGTCTTAATGGAGATATTAATAATTATATACGTTAATTAACTTTATACGTGATAGGGCCATGCTGCAGTTATATTATGGTTGTAACACGAATGGGTCAGCTCGACCGGGGAAGAACCACGCTCTCACAGTATACCAGCGTAAAATAGCAGTTTAATATTTTTGTGATTCGTATGGTGTGTTTAGAGATCCGGAGACCTTTTTTTACTGGAAACGAGGCATTCTATCTTAGTTCTCACGGGTGACAACGCATATGCATTTTGATTCTTAATCGAGGATAAATGCAGATATTTGTGGGCCACAGCATCCACGTCATCATCAGGTGGACTGTGTGCTCGTTTGTCATCCTTATTCTATAAAACAAATATCAAGTTTCTGAGAGTGTACTGACAATAAGTTTCATTAAAATTCAAAAAGTCTTTCAGTTTGTTCCTTTTCCTTAAAAAATGATTAAAAAAATAAACTACCACTACACCAAGATTGGCCTCTTACGGAAGATATTTACCATAGTTTCCTCGCCTAACAGGCTGGTTGGTAACCGAAGTGTTTTTATTATTTTATATTGTTATCATGAAAAAGCTCATCTACCGATTTATTTCCCTATATTGCCTCTTAGACGCCCACGGAATACTATGGGCTAGTGGACATTCTTATTCCACCACAACAAAAAAAGATACCCGAGATATTTGCCATAGCTACCACGCTTGGCAAGCCGATTGGCATATCGCAGTTTTTTTTTGTTTTTGCTCGTTATTAGGAAGACGCTGCTGCCCATCTCCTGGTTTGTTTCCAGCTGGCGCCTCTTACGATGTCCACGGGATGACATGGGGTAGCTAAAGTTCCAACACCGCCACTACACAGTAATGTAATGAATAAGTGAATAAAAATCCTCTTAATCAGTTAAACTAAGCTATTATTAGTTACGTTGGCTGCACTGTTTATATTTTTTTAATAATATAATCAAAGACCTTTGACTTCGATTTTAAAATGACTTCAACGCACCTTTTCTTGGCGTAACTAAACGATAATTTACGCAAACAAAGATTTTTTTTTATTTATTAATTACGCGTTATGCATTGACGTTCCCAACTATGAGTACGTTTGCGTTAACCTCGGCACAGGTAATTATCGTCGGTACATCGGCGAATCAAAAGGACATGATACCTTGTTAAAGAATCTTTGATGGCTACAAGGAGATTATTTTTAAGATATTCAATAGAATCGGTTGTTACTTAAGGGAAATTCATTAATTTTATAGTATAAGAGTGACAAACTAGCACACAGTCTACCTTATGGTAAGTGGACACTATAGCTCGTATCATCTACATTTATCTTCAAATAAAAATCGAAATGAAGAATGCGTTGCCAATCCCTAAGGACAAAGCCGTCTCGTTTCCAGTAAAAATAATCTACGGTTCTGTACATCCATCATACGAAACACAGCAGCATTAAACTGCTATTATACCCCGGGTATTCTGTGACAGCGTGGTTCTTCCGCGGTTGAGCGGACCTTCGTGCTACAACCTTAATAAAGGCCTGTGTATGTGTGTGTGTGTGTGTTTATGTGTCTGTGGAAAACGCAATTCGTTTTTAGTTTTAGTTGTTATTGGGAAGACGCTACTGGTTTGTTTCGCTCTGTCATCTTTTACGACATCCACGGGGACATATGGGTTAGACGGTATACTTACACGGCCATTACGCGGTCACCATACAAAAAGGGAAAAACTTAAAAATGAATTGTATAATAAGTGTAATAAACAAAAAGATAATTATGATATAACAGCAAGATAGACTACTTAATCATTGAACCATTCCCGGCACTACAAAAACAAGATACCGGCGGTCTGGTAATTTACACGCAACTTGAATTTCTAAGAAAAATTACAATTATGTACGCTTACAATTAACTAATACCGCTATAAATAAATAAGTAAACAAATATCTGTTGGTGTGTATTTTTTCTAAATAATAACATAATTTGATTTAAGAATTCCGATTATCCATTTACACCTTTAAATAATATAAATTAAAAAAGTTAAGTCGTTGTATATTCTTCGGTTAGGTGAGGTTATTAAATTTCCAGAGGGAAGTTATTCCACCACGTTTCCAAGTCTTTAGAGCTAAATAGTATGGTTTTAAGAGGATGTCCGCATGTGTATATGTACGTATGTAAGTATGTACGGATTCAATTTTCGCTTCGTGTATCTCAAGAATATATATAATAGAGTGATATTGCCATGCGGCCAGTGTCATTTAACGCATAATTATGTTACTTATTCAAGTCGTTTTTTGTGCCGAATGAAAAATTGTATAAAATATTAAAACATATGATATTTTTTATTCTTTCAACTGGGAAGTTAGTCGTGTGGACCTTTCGGGTCGTACCTAGACCGCTTTTATTTGTTTAAAAATTATTAATAAAATATTAGAGTTTAATAACACTCAATAATATACCTTTATAATGAAGTGTGATGATCATATCGTTTAAATCTGGTGGGGCCATGCTGCAACTAAATTATGCTTGTGGGATGAATGGGTCGGCTTGACAGGGGAAGGATCACGCTCTCACAGAATACTAACGTAAAATAACAGCATAATGCTACTGTTTTTCGTATGGTGAGTGTAGTAAACTTTTACTATACGGTTACTCTTACTGGAAATAACACATTCCATCTTAGTCTAATGACATGACAATGCATCTGCATTTTGTTTATAATAATACGTAGTAGTAAATAGTTTATAATTAGATGTACATATCTATGGATCACATTAGCAACTTACCGTCAGGTGGATTATGTGCTAGTTAGTCACTCTTATTCTATAAAAAAAACTACTATTACTAAATCATAGACTGAACATTATATTATTGTCCTTGGTTCATACTACGTCTGCAAAATTCAGATTATTCAGACAGTTGGAAGTGGTTGAAAACTGAAGTTTCAAATTCCATTATATTTACACACACATACACAAAGGTCAAGCTAATAAAACCGTGTGAAAATACATTTGATTAACGACATCTCGAATCACAATCGCTGTTTATTGTAGTAGAAAAGAAAATATTTTAAGTGAGGATTTTGTCGTATCAATTTTCCCATTTTAGTGTCACCAACTATCATGAGACTTGAATGATTTTATAAAATTAGTGTGACCAATGAGCACATCGTCCATCTGATTGTAAATCGTGTGGCCCAAACACATCTCTGTTTCTTCTTAACTAAGAATTAAAATGCAAATGCGCTGTCACTACTGAGGACTGAGATGAAATGTCTCCCTTCGACTAAAAGGGTCATAACTCTAGTAAAATATATTGTTTTAGAAATAAAAAATAACAATCAATTTGTTCTTCTTCGTCACAAAGGCACAACTTCCCCACTATGTACGCCTATGCGTGTTCGCGAACCGTACATGTCCTAAACATAATTTTTCTCTTAGACATTAAAGCTTCATATAAAAATTACAAATAATCCGTTAAAGGTTAAGATATCAATATGTCAGTATTAGAAAGGACAAAAGCAAGGTTGTACAATATGCGGTTATACTGTGCAGACAAATATACTCGACAAAGACCTACCTACGCTACAGATCCATGGAAAACTTCTGTTGTTAAAAAGAGTTCACACATTACGCATTACTTTAGAGCATTTTCACATTCACCTCTTATTATATAAGTCGTATAAAGAAAATGTAAAGTTGTGCGCTTAATGGTTTTAGAAATTATGATTATTACAAGTCAAATGTCAGCGTGGTAGAGCCACGCTGCAGCTATATTATGGTTTTAGCACGAATGGGTCGGCTTGACTGAGGAAGGACCATGCTCTCACGGAATACCAGCGTAAAATAGCAACTTAATGCTGCTGTGCTTCGTATGGTGAATGTAGAGAACGGGAGACCCTTTTTACTGGAAACGAGGCATTTCATCTTAGTCCTCAGGGGTGACAACGCATCTGCATTTTGATTCTTAATGGAGAATAGATGTAGATGTCTTTGGGCCACAGCATCCACTTACCATCAGACTGTCTGCCTGTTTATCATCCTTATTCTATAAAAATGTCCAAAGCAACATTAAATAGACATTTTACGTAAACTTACCAGCACTATATCTTTACCGCCGCTTTAAATATGCGCAAGAAATTTCAAGTTAAGTTTTTAAAGATCTATTGGTACCGTGCTGTGTCCTAATGACCAAACTATACAACCGAGAGAAGAGAAACAAGTGCAACTCAAATCGCATATATCTACCAAAACCTGACGAAATATTTTTTAAATACAAAAATACTACCCACGTCTTCCTAAATTTGCACTCCGCAGCCCACAGTTGCTGAAATGAACATTATTTATTTATTTATTATAACTTGCATGTCAAAAGAAATACTATATTTTACTTATACAATACTAGCTGTTCCTGGCAACTTTGCCCGCGTGTTTATTTTTACCCAATTTATTACAATTGTATTTCATGGGTTTTAAATATTTTGCGCGGTACAATAATTCTTTTTCCAAAATAAAACACTGTAAGTTACTCCTTATAACATCAGCTACTTGCCTGTGGAAAACTCTCATCAAAATTGGTCTAGCTGCTTTGGAGATTAGCCGGAATAAACAGATACACAGAAAAATTTTTTAAGATTTTTTTTTGTTGTAAGTACCTTATATACTCCTCCTCCCTCGTCGCCTCGTTGGTTTAGTGGTTGTAGTAGTGCGACTGCTGATCGTGAGGTCCTGGGTTCGAATCCCAGGTCGGACCAAAAAAATCAATTATTGAGTTTTTCTGTCAAAGAAATTCTCAGTAATTGCCTGGAGTCAGAAAGTTGGCGGTGTCTCACCCCCGCGCCTCGGAAAGCACGTAAAGCCGTTGGTCATGCGCCTGATCTCTCTCCGGTCGTGTCAGTTTACCGTCCCATCGGATTATGAGAGTGAAGGAATAGAGAGTGCACCTGTGCTTGCGCATACACTTGGACACTATAATGCTGTCCTGCGCCGTTGGCTAGCCTCCGTTGAGGCAGGACGCCGAGGCTGAAATTCGGTCTGGAGGACATTACTACTATTACGGTAAGGAATCAAAGAAGATGGTGAAAAATTATGTTAGTACTTAGTACAACGCAAGAGGTAACGTGAAGATAAATCAAATGGACGTAATATTTTAAGATCGCTTGATTAATCATCGAAGATGGATGTGTAAGGATGTAAGTATAAAGTTCGTCTGTTCTTTTATTTGTATAAGCTCAGACGTCGTTACACAAAACCCTGTAGATGTGAGTGTTTAATAATTAGTAAATTATAACCCACTCAGCTTCTTGGTTACTTCTATGCGCACACTAAATATAGATAAACATTTGATTTGAACGCGTGAACCTATATGTTATACGAGTAAAAGTTTATCGTGGCATATAAGGCGCACATTAAATAATTTGAAATCTGTATTCTGAGCATTCAAAATGTCTTAGAAGTAAGTACTTAAAAAAACGCTCAGTTTATAAAATCCAGTGATAAAAATAACAGCTGCCCAAGACAGTTTCTAAAGTTGCCAATAAAAATAAACATCCTTTTGTATTCCGTGAAATATCTATAGAGAGATCACATTCTCGGTTTCGTTTGCTTAGCAAAAAAATTGACTATCCATTCCAGTAGCAGTTGTGCGCATATTGACATTAAAATTTGTTTATCTTTCTAACCACACAAAGTAATTTTATTTATCACTAGATCACTAGCAAGTTTAGTGAATTTTTTTTCCAAAATAATATCTTCAACTTTCAACTTCGGATAAATATGGCTTAGATCCCACGATGTCAGTTATTTTAATATTATAGACAGACACTTCAATTTCATTTATTTCTATAAATTTATTTATCTACCTACTGCAAGAAAATTTATTATTTTAAATTATTTCTGTCCCAGACAGTATTGAATAAAAACATATCATACGGAACTATGTCCCCATCTGCAAAACGTTTTAAAATGTAAAGGTTGGTTGTCTTAGACTACTTACTCGTAGAGTTTATTTACAAACTTCTACTCTTTCTACAATGATGTTCTATAAAATAAGTAACGTAATTTAAGATCATTGGTAATATTTTATTCCATTTCAATCAGAATCACACTAATAGGCATGTTAAATATTTAAAGAATCACGAATGCGCTGCAAATAAATTATAAGCTGTTTGACATTATTATGAATAATTAATTTTCCAGTTTTTTCTAAAAACTTATGATTTATTAGTTTAAAAACCTATTAAGACTTTATCAGAAATGAAAACATGGATTTAATATTATTATAACCTGTAACAACAACAGTAGGTATGTATACCCAACTTCATATATTATAACCATAAAGTTAACATATAGACAATGTGTACCTAAAAGCACGATAGGTAATATCTGAGTTGTCGTGCACCACTCCAAGTTTTGTTATTGTTGTAAACGAGTCGACTCTGTCTTGTGTTTCGTTTCTCTTTGTGAAACGCTAAATGCAAATTAGCTGGATAAATATTTACTTTGGAACATCACCGGTTTTCTGAATATTTTGTGAAGCTTTTAACTACTTACAACACTTCTGCTATTATAACAACTGAAGTCGAACGTTTTATTTAGATAGATGTATGCGTAGGTTAGGTAAGGTACCTGCTGGTAATATGGCCTGTCGGCTAATAAGACCTAAGGAACAAAAATCGTGTTTACAATAACCGCACTCGCTTAAGGAGATAACAACAGACTCCTATTGCACGATAACGTCTCTACAAGCTTGCAGAGACGTGCTGCCCCGCGTCCTACAACCAGAGTTGCATTATCTATCATAACTCAGCTACGACCGCACCGCACCATTAATAAAAATCAGTCCAAATAAATCTTAGATATGTTTTGTAAATACTAAATTTGCTACTACCAAATTTCACTATAGGCGTATTATTTACTCCCTCTTTGTGTGTAGTTTTTTTTGTTTGATAATGTATTTCATATCACTTTTGATACGTTATAAATGCAAATAAATCGTGCATTTTTATTACTAAACTAATCTTGCAGTCCGAAAACGACCCGGTTTAAGCTGTCTAAACAGCTCAAAGACAACGTGTGTCGAAGAATTAAGGCTTTGACTTTAGAAACTATTAAATTATGTGTAAATTATTATTTGTGCTGCGCCTAAGCTCTCTCGGACCGTGTCGGATTGCGATTTGGTGACTGTAAAAGAATAGAGAGTACACCTGTGTTTGCGCATACATGAGGACACTCGGACACTACAATTGTGTACTGCGCGGATAGTCTAGTCTCCGTGGAGACTGGCCGCTGTGACAAAAATTCAGTTGGGAGAACACTCAACCCAACAATCAATCCAAATCTCAACTAAACCAAACACTCATTCCAACTCGAGACACAAACGACGCACTGATGACAATCACTAGGAGCGTGAATGACTAATAGACCCCACGCACGGTCAGTTCAACTGATCATTCCATTAGTTCAAACTAAAACTGTTGATATTTTTTAAAATATTGAATTGTCAATATATCGATAATTATAAATATATCAAATTCAGAGTTTTATATATAAGTTTATTTATCGATATATTGAAAATCCAATATTTTAAAAAATATCAGCAGTTTTAGTTTGAACTGATGAGTTGGAATGATCAGTGACCATAAGTGTTGTTAGGCGAAGAAATCTATATTTTTTCCAGAACTTTAAGACTTAATTGCTGTATTTATGTGATTATTGATCACAAATATTAAATACTTTGATTATTTGAGTTCGTTAAAGCCTTATTACCCTACCATAGTAAAAAAGGCCTACTATAAAGTAGTACAATTGTAGCAAGGTTTTTAGCAATGTTTAATTTTGTTTTTCTTTATGGCAAATGTTACAATTTTGCATTCATTCTTTATAGGAACTGTACAAAGCCAATGATTTTTATTAAAATCTGTAAACCGAATTGGATATTTCTCACTTTTTTTTCTAACTTCCCTTAGCTGGGCCTTCTTACCCGCAGGCAGTATATGCAATATTTTTATCTTTTGAAGTGATAAACAAACCAACTAAAAGTTACAGATGCGTTGTCACTTGTCAGTTGTCACCTTTCAGGCGTAAGATGGAAATTGGAATATTTTACATCACAACCTGTAATTATACTTGCTATCTACCTGAGTATATGTAACCTTCAAACACCGGAACTTAATTGGAAATCAATTATTAATCTACTTACTATCCCTGATTTTCAATAGGTATCGAATGTAAACATATGTACTTATATGTAACATCTTAAGACGCATTCATTTTAAAGCGATAGAGATACCCTTGTATAATTATATTTAGTGTAAAAAGATACTCTTCAAACAATTAAAAATAGAGCACTGGCGCAATAAAATTTGAATGACGCTTCTAAATGTCGCTGCTTCATTAAAGAACAAAAGCTGTCATCTAAGACTCGGCAACATTTCACCGTCTATTAAAAAAGTGAATATCTTTCAACTATTTTTACGACTGTAAAAAAATGTGAAGATTGTTTTACAAGAAAATGCAGGGGCGGCTCTTTGTCGGGGTGTCAAGTTACAGCTCCGTACTGTTGACTGTAAACATGTCTTTCCGCCTGGTTGAATGATAGCCCAGCCGGTGCCAAAAATTATGTCCACCAATATTTTCGAAATGTATTCATTTAAAAATATTTAATACTAACATTAAAGTAGCAAGGCTAACAGTCCCACGTAGAATTTTTAATTCACAATGTTTGTCAAGAGAATGTTCCTAATGAAAGAAAAGATCGTTGTAAAAGTGAGTTTAAATTTTCGAACAAATTATACTCCTTTGAAAAACAGTTAAAGTAATGCATAATATAAGTAGGTACTATGTTATGGTTATGGTCACTATTGGAAACCAAATTTAAAGATAATTTAGTATTAGGTTCAAAGATAACTTAAAACCTATGAGATGAGATCATAGAACATTTCATAACCTTTAATATGAAAACCTTATATAAACCTCAGAATACTATAATACATACATTATTTTATTGTTTATAAAACCACAACAACGCGGGCATGTGGATAATATACCTACTTAACCCTAGTAGAGTACATCGAGGCAATATAATAATATAGTAGATAGGTACTTGCTAGCGCCAGTTAAACGGCCGGTTAACTAGTCTTAATACGCGCTAGACATAATTTTGATTAAGCTAAATTTGATTCAAGTAAAAGGTTGTTATTACTTCCTTTTGTTAACAGAAGAGTACCTTAACTTCTGTTAATGCATTATCACTTTCGATGGAACATAGAATAGCAGTGGGTCCACGTATCTATATATACCTACCTACATTTTTAGAATTCGTAAAAAGAAATCTTTGAAGTATATATTTGATTTTTGGGAGTAAATAGAAATCTCAAGCTGCCAGGTCGCCGAATACGGGGCTAGTAAAGAGATAATACTTAGGTATTATGTTCTGCGCCCTCCTTTCACCCAAGGAGGGTCGTGTCCGTTTACGGCTTAAAGATCTCTCGTTAGATCATCAAGCCAATCCCAAAAGGTGGTGTTTAGTGGGTAAAAGTCTCCACATAACCACGCAGCCGGCTGCGTAGTATGCTATGAGCATTCACCACCGTTACCGCAGGGTTGCCCTTATTTGCTTCGGGCGCAATAAAAAAGTATTATGTTCTTTAAATTGTCGACCAATCGTCTGAAGCTTTGCGCGGTGAAAGCGGATTGCATGGGATCCTGCTTTGAGGGCGTTGTTGTTGAACAATTTTCCAAAGAACTAGCAAACAATTGTTTGTTTAAATGTATGCCAGTCTACAGCAACTGTACATACAATATATTCCACGCGACGTAACGGCTAGCGTTACTATCGTCCTACTAAAGAATGAGGAAACCATGTATAGTCTTTTATTTTGTTTCTTGTTTTCTTTGCATTTGTTGGCAAATCCTGAAAAAGAAATATCCACTGTGCAAATTGTCCTTTGTTTTGGGTTAATTCTGCTCTTGTTACCAGAACCGCATTTGAGTAACCTCGGTTCAGTTGTACTTTTCTGGCATTTCACCGCTGCGTAGTTTCATAAGTAAAGATAAAAATTAATGTTTGTTCGTATTTTATGCGCTGCCATACCGTTCATCAGATTGAGCTAACACTCTGTCAACTTATTACTTGCACTTGCGCGAAAGTTATAGACGGAGTACAATTAACTTACAGTAGGTGGCGCAGGTATAGTAACGACAAATTTACCTGAAAGTTATATATCATTCAATTTTAATGAAAGTATTATCATTTCTTATTAAACAATAAAACTCTCCCAAATTTAAAACGGTATCAACAGCCGGGTACCAGCTCGTCTTACTTATCAGATTCCAAATTTCAATCAAACGCATTACGTGTTACACCTTCACTAGCTAACCCGTGGATTTGCTCGCGTTTAATTAAACGCTGGCAATTTTTTTATTAGTGAAATTATTATAACTACTCGTAAAAATTGACCTTGTAGTGGCGTGGCGGCGTAAGTACCCCGTGGGTGTCGTACCAGGCGACTGAGGGAAAAGCAACAGGAGACAGGCAACAGTATATTTCTGATGAATAAAATGAACTGCGGTTCCCAACCCGAATGCCAAGCGTTACAACTATTGCGGCCTTCAAAATTTTTGTCTTTAGCTGGATGACTCGTTACTTAGATCCATTGCACACACAGAAATCCAAATAATAAGACAAATTGCACAATTTAGGTGCATCCAGGTCCGTTCATTCATTACTGCATATCGAAAGTCCATTGCTGAATATAGGCCTCAACTGTAAATTGTATGAAATAATCTTTGCCATAGTGGCCAGTCTAACAACAAAAAAAGATAGAAACAAACCAGGAACTCCCGGTTTGTTTCCCTGTGTCAGGTGTCAGGTCAGATCCAGGATAATGCATTTAATATTTAATAAAAGAAATAGCACGAGGAATTTAATATCTCCACGGAGTTG
Organism: Parnassius honrathi; assembly: GCA_018247895.1. Classification (NCBI taxonomy): domain Eukaryota; kingdom Metazoa; phylum Arthropoda; class Insecta; order Lepidoptera; family Papilionidae; genus Parnassius; species Parnassius honrathi. The sequence continues at coordinate 12,735 of DWHP01001352.1, forward strand.
GTTGTAGCATATTTGACAAATTTTCGAATCTTTAGATTTATTTTTTGAAATTAATTGGATTTGATAATTTGACCAGGAAATCCAACAAGATCATTTCTCACTTTAATAACTGTTATGCGCGAATTGTAATCTTTATAATATGTCATTTGGGTATCAATATTTAAAATAGATAAGTAGATTTAAGTTCTTTGAAGCCGGCTTTAACTTTTCTTAAAAGGTTAATTGTTTAAACCTTTTGAGTAGACTCAGGAATATCACAAGCTCAAGGCAACAACTAGAAAGTCGTCTTAGCATAGTGTTGCAATTTTTTCTCTAAATCAAATATGAATACATGGGACCACCCCTTAAGTACAACCTATAAAAATCACAATTTACGAAGATATCTTGCGTATTGAGAACCTTTTTAAAGTCGGTTAAAATAAAATGGATATGCATTAAGCTTGGTAACTCCTTTTTTATTTTCACTATGAAGATAGCTGTAAATGTTTATTTTTATTCATTTCAGGCAATATCAGACTTTTCAGCAGCGATCCAGCGTGGACTGAACGCGTACGAAGGCGGAAGGCGTTCGCAGACGCAGAACTGGAGAAGGAGATTCCGCAATCCCTCCCCGATGTAGGCCCCGCGCTGACCACGCCACCGGCGGCGATGCTCTGCACTCATTTACTCGCCGCCCTGCTCACTAACTATGCACCCTTACCCCCGTCACCGCCGCGACCGAAAATATCATTTTCTATTGAATCTATAATTGGAGTACAATAAACAGCCAAAACGTAAATCAAATGGCAAAAATTTCTTAAGTTGATCATTATTTGTGCAACCATAATAATTAGGTTCGATAGTAGAACAGAACGGTATATCTATATTGAGGTATTACTACTACGTATAGAGAAGACAATGCCTTGCATAATTTTGCGCCACGCTTTGCGGTACACTGTACAACTTTTTAGTGAGTGTCCAACGCCCGCATAGAAAAGTCGTGTTTGCTTCGCATAAATAATAACTTAAAAATGCCTGGTCGTGTTCTTAATGACTGCAGTAAACACTCCAGAACATCAAAAAAAAAGTGATGGTTTAATATTTTATCGATAAGTAGACATTAAAACGTTTAAAACTCTTTGATTTAAAGTTTTTCGCGTTGTTACAATGCTCACGCGAATCGGGCAAAATGTAAAATCTATGAGTACGACTTGTTGTACACTACGTTGAACGATAAGCGTAATTGCCATGAAATTCCTGGCGCTTATGACGTTTTGGTCGCGAGAAAACGAATCCTTATAATGCAAACTAGCGCTGCATGTTTTAATAGTTTGGTCAGACCACGCAACTATTATTTTAGCGCTGCAGAGAACTTTAGTTCTAACTCTTACCAAAATGAAGCAAACGTTTGATTCGGGATATCTGTTCTATACGCTAGTAATATAGTTCGATGTATATCTATATTTTAATTTAGAATTAACTTTACCTCTCTGTCAATTACACTTAAATCGCTGTAAATTTCACAGTACGTGACCAAACCGGGTTCGATATCCGTTGGCACCAATTAAATTGTTAATTGCAACTTTAAATGCTGATTTACCACGTGCTCGGCGATGAAATAAAACATCGTGGGGACTGCATGTTTGAGAAATAAGAAAAATTTTTTCGAACATGTGTGAAGTTCGCCAACACGCGTTGTAGCAGTGCGGCGGACAGTTCCTTGTCCTAAAACCCTCTCAGAAATGAGAGGAGGCCTGTGCCCAGCATTGGAACGTATATAGGCTGTAACTTTAACTAACATTAACGAAAGTATCTTTATTTCCAAGCTAAGCACGTATCTTATAAATGAATTATATCGTATATCATACGTCAAATGTTAACAACCACTTACATAGAATCTTGATTGCTCAACTAAAGATTCTGAGGTTAAGGTTAAAGAAATTAGTGATTTGTTTTTTTAGTCAGGTGAATTAAAGGTGATCTCATGTCTCTGATTCTACAACCCGGGATACATCCGTTCGTTAGGACGAGCGAATCCCTTTGCCTTCGCACATAGGTACACATAAGGATCACGAACTAAACCCCACTACAATTTCAGAGCAACACGCATTCGATGATCTGAGTACCTATATACATAGTTCTATTTCCTTAGGTTATTCTCGCTTATTGTCAATGCCAACAGTGTTGGCAAAGTAACAGAGTCCAGTTTTATTACGCGGTACTCTTCGTATGCAGTGAGCATTGTGAAAATTCGATGTTCTATTTTCACGAACAAAAAGTACGCCACGCACTGTACGTAGAAATGGACTCTACCTAAGTCATGATAACTGATCACGGACTAACCATGGTCAATTGTTATTGCGATGCGGATACTGAGCTCTAATCTCAGTCTGAAATTGTTGGTTTCCGGTTTAGTTATCAATCGCGAACATCGCAAGTACAATTTTACTATTTACGCAGTTTACAACTACTGGTAATTTTCGACTCTTCTGCAGTGATCGATAAGGAATATAAGTGATGAAGAAAACGGCTAATAGTATCACCGATATTTAATAACCACATTAATAATTAAAACTAGGAAATGATGATTTATCATAGCTTCGGTACCGTAAAGGCAAACAAAGCGAATAATATAAAACTGTACGTACACATCAGTTAATAACTGAGATAATTGTATCGTTATATGTGTAGTTCATAATGTTCATAAATAAGGTGTACTTTGCAATCATGTGATGTGTTTATGTTTTTTTTTTTCTATGAATTAATATATGACTTCACCTTCGAGATTTGTAAGTAAAAATTTGTATTCAGTAATAAGGAAGTGTCATTTTAACCTATTCACTGCCGTCCTAAAAAATGAGAACATTACCCCCATGCCGTCCTATACTAGTATTCAGACTGCCCATCGGCGGGCCCGGCATCTCGATAAAGTATATTGGCCCGCCCATCGGCGGTTTTGGTATGAGGCCTTAGATTTCGACTACAGAAATTTTTTATGTCTAATTTACACGTTCTGTGCGTTATGTTGAGCGTGTTTGTATACATTTTTGTGTTATTTGAGAAAAAATTGTACCAGTTTCATTTGTTATTGTTGTTGTTAACCGAAATGGATAACGGAGTGTGAAGGTATCAAAATTCAACTAAGACAAAGCAAATATATCCTAAGCGTATAATACAGATTTAAGCTCATATTATTACAAGGAAATCTAAAATGAAATATAAAAGCATACATTTTAGGGTTTTTTTTTTCAAGTCATGCGTAGTCAACCTTTTTGTATGTTTAATTTTTTCCCTCGTCTTACCTCTTTTGCATTAACTTTGGTAGGAATTAGGCAGGGGAGATAGTCTCAACTTGATAGCAAAAATTGGACAGCAAAACTCGAATTTTCACAACTTGAGTCAGAGAACAAGACAACCACGAACGTAAAGATGCGAGTGAAAGCTTTTTTCCTATATGCTACTTACTTACGTTAAATCGTAAATCATGCAAGTTGTAAAATTATTGGTGTCCATAACAAAATGTATCGGCCCTTCTTTTGTTTTCAAAGTGACTATTACCGACCGGCTCCTTTGTTCAGATCACCATCTGTATTTTTATTTTGTT
>DWHP01001353.1:0-16317 GCA_018247895.1 Parnassius honrathi
GGCTTAAATTTACTATAACACTTAATGTTTGAAATGTATTTATTTTTAACTTTATGCTTATTAATGTAATTTTTTTGATGCCCCCTTATATAGAAATTGATTATTAATTATTAATAACAATGATGGGCCTTCACAGCATGTAGACAGCGGCACCAGTGTATCGACACGTTTACAATTTGATTGTATGCGTAAATGCAATGAACATAAACACACATGCTGTAGTGTGCGGTGTATAGTGAAGCGATTCAATTTTGCATTTGTAGAGAAGTATAGAGCAGTGTGTTTTCCTCGGCTTTCCATGAAAGTGACAAACTTTTTCTTTAGGAATTAAAACGCATGGCCACTCCAGTTGCTTAAATACTTATCCCATGCCACAATAAATTCAAAAACTTTAACAGGAGCGGTCATCCTGTGCGGGGAGGAGTTTTGGCCGGTACTTAACTGCCGGTAGATTGCTGATCCTGTTTTATCGGCTAAATAATAGTTTGAAGTAAATTTTGATACGTAAAAGTGATGCGATTTTATGTATTAATGTTTGGCGTATGTGTACCGTAAACGATGAAACAAGTGTTTCGATGGTGTTATAAATCTTTGATTTTTATTCCCTTAAGGGCCTTGTGATACAACCGTCACTCACCGTCCGCTCAGTTCAGCTGTTGTTAAAATTCACCAATAACTTCACAATGTGACGCATCAACATATTGCGAATTTTTATAAATATTAATCAGATTATGCTGTATGGTATAAAACTTTTGCCTGCCTGAACTGGCGAATAATAACAATAACAAAAACCTGCAAAGGGATGGCTATTCTTTTTCATAAAAGATTGATTTTCAATCAATTTCAGTCGAAGTTTTAAGAAATGGTCTAGAAAAATCTCGGATGCTTAAATACTCTCACGCTGTTCGATTTTAAGTAGCCGTTAAGTTTCGTACTATCATTATCACTTCAAATCAAAGTAACTGTGACTAAGATTGAGTAACGTTTGAGTATTTAGCCAAGAGTACCTCACACAACATACATAACACAGGTGCTCATCCAGACCCGGAATAATTGTTTGTAGGCCACACAAACATTTATTCTCTGTGAAATTTGAACCCGCAACTTTCAGCACCTGAGCCAAGCGTTTAGCCACTATGAGATTAATTATATATATTTATATAATTACAGTGTGTATCGCTAGAGGCACAGAGGGAAACTGAAACAGAAGATGGGAAGTTGCATCTTATGATAATAAAAAAACTACGGTTGCCAACCCGCCTGACAAACGTGGCCAACTATGACAAATCCCTATTTCGGTCAATTAATCGGAGAGGCTTATATTCAGCAATGGCCTATCAGAAGTCTATGAACGATAATATTGTTACCAAAACAGAAAAAATCGAATCTTTGATAAGATGAATGAGTGCGATTTACGGTATCGATTCATTGTTTAAGATAGATTAAAACAATCGATTTTCATAACCCAAAAAAACGATTCTTCGATTAATCTTGTGTTGTTTGACAGATGACAGGTGACTTCGGTTTGAGGTCGACACTTTGGCAGCATCATTTTACCGAAACCGAATCGTGACTTTCAGATTTATTATTTTATTAAAGTATTTGAAGAAAAACCTCATAATTATTGTAAGTACTTTTAAGTTTCCAGTTATTATATTCATGCTCACCTATCATTTTGATAGATATAACATAAACGTCACACCAACTTAAAACTTATTTAGATTTTGCTTGTAAAAATTAACAAAAATTAAATTTCAGTGAAATGGCGGCATCCGTGATCAACACTTATGCTGACCCTTGTTTACCTGAATGGATGAACGCGCCGCACAGTACAGGCACCTCAATTATGGCATGTGAATTCGATGGCGGTGTTGTTATAGGAGCGGATTCTCGCACGACTACGGGCGCTTACATTGCGAATAGAGTAACAGACAAGCTGACCAGAATCACTGATCATATATATTGCTGCCGTTCAGGGTCGGCTGCTGATACACAAGCTATTGCTGACATTGTGACATACCACCTAAGTAAGTTACGGAGTATGGTTAGACACATATCTTTGAATACAGTAAAGATTACTTCGTTTTTAAATTCCAGAGACGAAATTGACAATTAAAAAGTTAGACTTGTTTGAATAATATATAATATAACTTTACAAACAATTCTGATTACTATATTTAACTTTTCTCATAACTCATTAATGTTGAGTGCTGGGTTGATACAGCCATTAAAGTCTCTTTATAGGGACTAGTGCTTGTTCAACAGGACCTTCTTGGACTGGTTTGGCATCCATAAAGATGTCAGAAATGGCTGTTTGGCTTCCCCAAGGTTGTTCAACTTCATTATGGACAGTTGTTTAGAAATATAAAAGTTGAAGTGAGTGAGTTAATTGTCAAATGCCTTTTGTAAGCAGATGATCAAGTCAAATTTGTCTTGTCGGTGGCCGAGTTGCAAATGATGGTTACATTAATGAACAGGGGAAAGACAGGGAAGAAAGGGGAGTAAAAGTGAATGGAAGTAAGACAAAAGTTATGGTTTTTTAAAGAGAAGAAAGTAAAATGATATGTGAAATAGGAATTAAGTCCAGGATTAAGAAAGGAATGCAACAGTGGTTTGGTCATGTAGAAAGAATGAGTGAGGAAAGAATGACAAGCAAATTTATGTTGCAGAAGTTAACGGAATTAACTACATATTTAAATTACACCAAAAAAATAGTAGCACATAAAATTTCATTGCTCATTGAATTAAAAAAAAATTGGCTATAGTACTAGATAATTGTCTACCAGCAGATATGATAGATATGACCAACGATTCTCAGAGGTAACCAACGCATTTGCATTTTAATCCTTAGTTGAGGATAAATGTGGATGTCTATGGGCCACAGCATCCACTTACCAACAGGTTAACTGGATGCTCATTTGTCACCACATGTTATAAAAAATAATCCAAGTATGATATACTTTGAAAAATAACAAGTAGTCCCCAAATCTACATTTAACATTACAGCCTAACATTATATCCACTGCTGAACATAGACCTCCTCCGTAGATTGATTCATTGTTATTTGAGATATTTGCCATAATTGCAATGCTTGGGGAGATTGGCAATTGTAGTTTTTAGTTATTTGGAAAACACTGCTGCCCTTCTCCTCATTTGTCTCTATTGTCTCTTACAGCAGCCATAGGATGATATGGGGCAGTGGATATCTACTGTTCCATATATTGTGGAATAAAAGTGATATTATATTTTTATTTAATATAATAGGGATTCCGCCACAAAAAATGCATTACAGGTTGTAGGTAGTTTATTTACATTGTAGGTTGGATAATTTCTACACAACAAGATTTAATTAGCAGTTGCACTTAATTTAACACCTTGCAATTTAGTGCCGCTTCTTGTAATCAGCCTGTATATTTTTGTATGGAAATTCAGACGCTACATTTCATCATCATCATCTTCAACATTACAGCCCTCCACAAGTCCATTGTTGAACATAGGCCTCCCCCAAAGAATGCCACAAAGCACGGACCTGTGTCACTTTTAATATACTTTTCACTTTTCCATTTTATACACCCCCACCCTCCGCATGGCAATAGTTACAATTTGATACTTAGTGTTCTCAAAACTTCATTGATATTTAAAAGGTAAATTAGTCTCTTACAATCAAAAAGTACAATAAATATGATGATTATTTGATCACTATATACTCAACAATTTTTATAAAAATTAATTTTGTTGACAAGTGTCAAATACCCAAAATAGCTGAATATTGCATACATTTCCCATTAACAATAACTTTGATTCAAAAATAATTTTATTTTATGCCTATCATCGTCACATGGCATATGTAGCTGTAATAAAAAATGTACATATTTTATCTATAAACTAGATAATTTTAAATGATTTAAAAGACTTGTAAACTTTACAGATTTCCATAGAATGGAGCTCGGTGAACCTCCTCTTGTGCAAACAGCTGCTGCAATCTTTCGTGAACTCTGTTACAACTACCGTGACTCATTGGTTGCTGGTATTTTAGTTGCTGGCTGGGATAAGAAGAAAGGAGGTAATGTTTTTTATTAAAACTCATGTGACAAACATGCTGGCAGTCCCCCTATAGGCAAGTTGCTACTGCGTTCCATGAACACCCGCAACCAGCTTACAACAAAAAAGGAGGCTACATATGTGTTATCTCTGATGACTCATATGAATTACCTTGCAGCCTATAGTTATACTGTCTCTCTATACCTTTCAGATCAGAACACAGCACACACACTGCTTTTTGGTTACAGAAATGCAACCGGATGGACTCCTACACAGAAGAGAAGTCCTACCTCCTAACAAAAATCTTGAGGATTAATTAATTTCGTCTCTTAAAAATATTCACCAGTTTACCGAAAATTTTTAGTAACCTAATTAAATTAAGAATTTTGTAACTGCTCAAAAGCAGGTTTTCTGGTCTGGATATTAAGATTGTTTCCATAAGTCTGTCTATCAGCTCTATCATATTTAGGACAGCTACAAAACGATGACCAATTTTTGATCATACACAGTGTCTATTATACGCTGTACAGTTAATAGCTTCCAATAGTACTTTAAAGTTATGCAGTTATCACAATTTTGTAAATCAACAAGAAAATTTTATTCTTCTAATATAAAATATTTATTTAAAAACAGGACAAATCTATTGTGTACCAATTGGAGGGATGGTTCAACGCCAGGCCGTTTCCATTGGTGGATCAGGGTCATCATATGTCTATGGATATGTTGATGCCAACTTCAAGCCCAACATGACCAAGGAAGAAGCTGTGAAATTTGTTACAAACACACTCACACTGGCTATGTTACGTGATGGCTCATCTGGTGGTGTTGTTCGCTTGGGTGTGATCACAGAAGCAGGTGTTGAGCGCACTGTGATCCTTGGTGATCAACTGCCCAAGTTCTATGAAGGTTAAATAAAATTCGATTTATATAAATAATATAAGTTAATAAAATTTTTGTACAAAGCAATGTTGTCTTACTGTACCTTAACTTATTTAATAAAGGAAATTTCGTGTTTTGTTGCATAAAACTAAACAAAATCAGCACAAACAAAACATTCCTATTCATAAACAGAGAAGCCTTCCAAATTGAGTTGGCAGTGTTTTGGTTTTTGATTCCTTTGACCATTGCATTAAGCCGAACTGATTAATTTGAACACACAGAAATCTCACTGCATTTTATATATTTTTGTGACAATAAACCAGGCATAAGTCAAACAAGTTTATTATATTTAATTAAGCATTTATTACATATTGCTGTACACCTATTTACAATCTTAACTGAAATTATATTTCATGTCTTACAGAAATCAACAAAAATATTCTCCAAACAGCATTCAAAAACGTTATAATATACTTTTAACTTCATGCTTTTTTCCCACATGGGTTAAATTTCATAATACAAAAAAAATAAAGTTCTAATTTTGTAAAAAAACAAGAGAGTAAACACTAGAAACAGAATTCTTCAGTATGCTTAGACACCGGTCCCATGTATAGGAAACTTTATTTTATATAATACATGTAACAAACGAGCACACAGTCGACTGATGGTAAGTGAATGCTGTAGCCCAGAGGTGTTTACATTTATCTCCACTTATGAATCAAAATGCAGACGGGTTGTCACTCCTGAGGACTTATAGAAAGCTTTGTTTCCAATACAAAGGGTATCCAGTTCTCTACACTTACTATAAAAAACACAGCAGTATTAAGCTGCTATTTTTGCTGGTATTCTGAGAGTGTGGGCCAACCCCGGTCGAGCTAACCCTTTTATGCTACCACCATAATATAGCTACTGCACCGTGTCAAAAAGCACATCTTTGGCAAACATATTTTTACTTACAAATTCTTAGTAATTCTAATTATTATTTTACTGGTAAGTAAAATAACATCACTTTTCGCATTAGGGTATTTATTTTACTTTATATAAAAGTAGTAACTTGTAGATATACATGAAAATTTCTTTTATAGGATGATTATTAATTCCTAAAGGTTAATTATTCAGGTAATGACTCCAAGCTCCTCCATAGTATCTAGATCGCGCATCAGCATTTGAATAGTCTGCTTGGTGCGAGGGAAATAGTCTGCAGTTTCATCATCTTCGAATGAGGGATCCTGGGATTCAAGCTCTGGAAAAAAAAACACTGTTTAAATGAAGGGCCAAAGTCATGAGTACGAAAGTGCTTTATTCAAATAAGAAGTAGCGAAATTTCTTTAACAGTAATGTGATATAGCCATCAGAGCTGGAGCACTTCATTAGATTGTATAAAAAAATTATCTCATTATGGTTTTACTCTTGGTATTGCACTATCCATATAAAACAGTTGCATTGTGTTGCTATTATACCATAGTGTTGAGTGAGCGTGGTCCTACTGCCCCGGTTGTGCCGACCCAATCATAAACGTAAAGTAACAGCCTATATACGTCCAACAGCTGGCCACAGGCTTCTTAATCCTGACAGCAATTAGGGTATGGTATTCACGGCTTTCTGTCACCAGGGCGGCGCCACTTTTTGGCAGATTTTTGGAGAAGTTAGTTAGTTTGTGAGAAAAATGTAGAGATTAATGTTTCTTTCTGAAATATTAGTTATATATTATATTAATTATGGTACCGATAAGTACCAATAATAATATAAGAAGAATTAAAAACAGTTTATAATGTATAAAAAATTAAAGAATACAGCACTGAAGCAATGTATACATATAATAGAAATTGAAAAACTTAATTACATCACAAATTTTGATAATAATGACACTGTGACCATCTGCTTAACAAATAAGAGTTCACTTTCGTCCCAACCAGCAACATCTAGTGAGCGTAAGGATAAGCCCTCATTAGTCCAATGTGCTGCTCTGAAGCGTGTTGACAGAGTTCACATGCCTGTCAAAATATTTTATTCCTTACAAATGCAGGTTTACTCTCGATGTTTAACTTCAATGATTGATCGCTACATCAAAACTTAAAATTTCAATTTACAATTCCATTGGTAGATTGGTGTCGGCATCGAATCCGGGTTTGCTGGCGTACTGAGATAATTACCACGAGCGTTCATCGAAGCTGCCTCTGCATTCAAACCCATTCATGTTGCTGCCATAACATAGCTACAGCGGGGCTCTAACGTGATTTATTGACTTGTATGAAATTAACTGTATTGTCTAAACTTAGGCTAACGAAAAAATTGTGCTGTATACATTTCAAGTGACACCGAAACCATACCTTATTCAGGTTATCGTTATTTACTTTTTAATAAAAAAATTGACACGCACACATGCTTATATGTATAAGTATGTGTGCGTGTTAATAACTATATTGTTGGTTTTAAATGATTTTCGTCACGTATGTGTGCGTAAATGTGTTTTCTTACAATTTAAGTTGAGAAAAATTTTGGCTTAGTTTAAAACTAAGTTGCGTGTGTTACAGTTGATGCTAAAGCATCAACACACGCAGCACTACGTCTGTCATTCTTTGTTGATCTGAAAATTACTTTTAACAGAAAATAGATGAGCACTACAAAGAATTAAAGCCTCAACTTTAGAATGTGATCTGTTTTATTCTCTAGTTTTTAGAAGTCTTTTGAATGTACTTAGCAATATCACAATCTCCGTGTCGTCAAAACAGTTAAAATCTTCATCCCCTATTTAGACACCCTTAGACGTGGAAATTTATATGGGACCACCACTGAAGTACCTATAATCTATTTAATAAAAAAAGTAAAAACAATAAGACCATGTTGTGCAAAAATGTTTCTACTCACACAAACAAAGTTATTCAAATTTGAAAGATAAATGCATTTTTTTTGAGGCAGAAGCCCTACTATATCACGAAATGAATATCATTTTTCCGGTCCAGGTCCGGTTCCGGACCCAGTGCTAAAAGAGCCAAAGTACGTTTTTTTAAATGAAATTTTAAAGCCATATTATTGAAAAAGTATGAAAATTATTTTCGCTAAAAGGGTGTACGTTTATCAATCTTATCTTTCAGAAGATACTATGTAAAAAAGGTCAATGTAACGTGTACTTCCATACTGTTTAATAAAATAAAATATGTGCTACTGTACAGTACTCCACTATACTGTTTAATAAAAAGGTACACTTTGGCCATTTTAGCACCAGGTCACAAAATTGTTTAGGCAAGATTGCAGGTTGCATCATTTCTGCACAACATGGTCCACAATGAGGGCTAATAATCCTCCAGCCGTGTGAGCCGTGGTAGCTCGGATGGTTAGCGCTCGCTGTAAATTTCATGTACGCGAGTAAATCGGGTTCGATCCCCGCCGGCACCAATGAAATTGTTAATTGCAATTTTAACCCCTCAATCCCCGTAAAAATCCCATGCAGTCGCATGCGCCCGGTAAATCCCGAGCGGTCGCATGCGACCGCACCCACCCGCAGCATATAAAACCATTAAAACTTATATTTAGAGGCTACTTTTCTATAAAGAAGTTTGGCATTATAAAATTTATACAAAATTCTCTATATTAAAGTCAAGTTTTACTTTATTACAAAAAGACTATTGTATTTTGATAACAAGACAAAAAACATACCAAGCGAATGTAGGCTGCGTGAAAATCACAATTATTTCAATATATATTACTCGAAATTATTTACGTAGAAAGATAAATTATATTCACACAAAATTTTTCATTCCAATATATAATAAAACATCATGCTAAAACACTAGAAAAATCCAAAAATCAACATAATAACATTCACGTAAAAATGGCGTACATAATGAACGTAGATTATAAATAAATATCTAGAGGATAACTGTTTTTTATTGCACTAGAGGATACAAAATTTTATATTGATTCTATAATGCCAAAGTTCTTCATAGAAAAGTAGTCTATAAATATAAGTTTTAATGGTTTAAACTGCTGCGGGTGGGTGTGGTCGGATCCGACCACTTGGAATTTGACGGAATATCGCCGTGGTCGGAATCGGAATCCGACCGCGTGCATATTGAGAGGTTAAGTGATGATTTACCACGTGCTCGGCGGTGAAGGAAAACATCGTGAGGAAATCTGCATGTCTGAGAAATAAGAAAAAAAATCGAAGAAATGTGAAGTTCACCAACACGTATTGAGACAGCGCGATAGACATTTCCTTGTCCTAAAACCCTCTCAGAAATTAGAGGAGGCCTGTGCCCAGCAGTGGGATGTATATAGGCTGTAACTTTAATCTTCCAATCACCAGTTGTCGCTGGTGTGACTGCGGTGAAGTTACATAATGTTATTATAATTGAAAAGTTGTGTATTAAATAAATGTTTAAGGTATATTTTTTATAGGATAAGGGTAACAAACGAGCACACAGTCCAACTAAATGGTAAGTGGGTGCTGTAACCCATAGAAATCCACATTTAACCTCGATTAAAGATTAAAATGCAGATGCGTTGTCACCCTTTAGGACTAAGATGGAATGCCTCGATTCCAGTAAAAGGGGTTTCCGGTTCTCTACACTCACCAGACGAAACACAGGAGCGTTAAGCTGCTATTTTACGCTGGTAGTCTGTAAAAGCATGGTTTTTCCCGGTCGAGCTGACCCATTCATACTACAACCATAAAATAGCTATATATATATATACAAAAAACAATGCTTTAGTGGCTTGCTCTTACATTTTCTGTACGTTTTAACCCTCTTTCGATTCTTCTACTTACTTCTATAAATATCAGTAGTTTGGTTTATTCATTTATAATCTAATTAAAAGAAAATATAACTAATTTCCATAGCTTACAAGTGGTGGATGTCCTCATTGGCATACATACGTACATACACACAAAAACATATTCATAAAATAAACCTAAAAAAGAAATTGGCAAAAAACGATATCAAGGGTTTGTACTGACCAGCGACCTGCGCCTCTATGGAGTCGAGGCGCGCGTCGATGAGCGCCTGGCAGCGCTGGATGTGGCGCAGCAGGCGCTCGCGGCACGCGCCGTTTTCAATCGCCGCCTCGGGCTGCGGGGCCGGCACCGCGCCCTCCGCCACTGAGCAACGCGACCAGTGCAATACATACACATATAAATACACACATACGCACGCACACACGTGCGCACTCTCGCACACACGGTGTACCTATTGCCTAGCTGCCTTTTACGTTCAATTTAAAGTGTCTTCCACACACAAGCGGCTAACGGTGGCGGCCAGTTGTATACGCCCGCGCGCGGCTGGCCGCGGCCGCGTGCCCAGCCCCCTCTGTCGCCGCGTATGTGTTAGCGAGCGTGCGGCCAACCAGTGGCCGCAGCGCAGTCACTTGCAAATTTTTACAACAGGCTGCGTGTACCGCGTGAAAATGGCGCTAAATAAAGAGATTTTAATAGAAACAGTGCAAAAATATCAACTTTATAAATATTCTTTATGATACTGTGATTAAAAAGCATTAAGATTAACAACAAAATATGGAATAATATTTCTGAATATAATAAAAGTTAGCCAGTTAGCGGTTAGCCATGTTAACCATAGAATACTATAATACACAATAGAATAGCTGTCAACCTTATTTCATACGACGATAGGCATCGCCGGGAGCACACAAACAAGCAATAACGTCATATTATCAGTTAATCACTACTACAAACCCGATTAGCTGTGTTGTGTTGAAAGACAGATTTTAATACATATTTATTTGTAAATAGCGGCATTTTTTATTTAATTTGTCATTTGGCATTTTCTAAATAATTTGCATGGGAAATTTGGAAACGATTGTAACGTCAAAACACATCTCGTGTTGACGTTTATACGTCTGAATTGACGTGTTAGTGACATTTTAGTGGCTACACGGGCTCCGCCCACTCCCCCGTTCTATTATGTATGTATTATATTATTCTATGACTAAGATGAAATACCTCATTATCAGTAGAAAAAGGTTTTTGGTTCTCGTAAGAGGTTTCCGGTTTTCGTTACTAATTACACAATATACAGCAGTATTATGCTGATATTTCACGCTGATATTCTGTGCGAGCGTGTTCTTTCATCATTTAATCTGACCTATTTGTGACGTGGACATAAAAGTTCTTTCAGCCGTCCTTGCACGTTAGGCAGCGCTGATTGACGAACAAAGTTCTGTTGACCCAATTTTAGCGGAATATATAGCCAAAAACGGTGAACCCAAAATCCAAGGACAGGTGATTGAGAGCATTAGGTACTAGTGAGAAGGGCTCGAAAAGCTCTCTAGATCTTAACGTTGAGTATTTACGGACTGCTCTTATCAAGAAATGAATACCTGAATGATTACAAAATGTACAAATATCCCAGTGTGTAGTATATGAAGTGAAATAAAAAAAAACTGAAAATATAATGAAATACATATTGAAAAAAAATATGCCAGACAGCCCCTTTACTTTTGATGACTCCGAAGTACTTCTTTAATTGTTTCTGAGACACAGTTCTTTAGTTTTCGCAATATTTATATAAATTGTACAGGGCTCTAGGAAATATGTACATAGAATTGAATTAACAATCTTGTAAATGTATTGGCCTGGTACCAGATTAAATATAATCCGCTCACTTACTAACATCATGTACAGACAAAGTCTGATGAAACATCATGGCCAACACAATGGCCGGAATGAATTTCGGTCACTGCTGCCAGTCTCAACGGAGACTAGCCAATTGCGCAGGACGAGATTTTAATCCAAAATAGTGTATGCGCAAGCACAAGTGCATTCCCTATTCCCTCACCTTCATATTCCGATGGGACGATGAACCAGCACGGAGGGGCGCTGGACCAACGCTTTGCGTGATTTACGAAGCACGTTGGTGTAATACCATTTACTTCCCGACTCTAGACTGCTACTGAGAATTTCTTGTCAGAAAAAACCCAATAATTGATTTTGACCCGAGCCAAGATTCGAACCCTGGACCTAAAGATCATCAGTCGCATTTACAACTACTAGCCCACGGAGGCAGTCAACTAAGATTTCAGCCCTGTCAATGAGCTACCAAAATTTCAAATGTAACCCTCAGTCTCAGTACAATATTTAAAAATGAGAGTGGTAATTGCAACCGCGAGCGCTGATTTAACACACGTGCTGGACGCTGCAGGAAACCCTTGCCGTTACAGCCTATTGAAGTCCACTATCGAACATAGGCCTCCCCTCAGATTGTGTAACGGGGGGAATATTTGCCATAATTGCCACGTTTGGCAGGCGGGTTGTGAACCACAGTTTTTTATTTTAGTCGTTATTAAGAAGACCCAACTGCCCATATCCCGATTTGTTTCACTCTGTCACCTCTCACGACACGCGAGGGATGGTGTAGTGGATATTCCTACACCGCCACTACTCGGTAGTAACAAAAGAAAATGCTGAAGAAAAACATCACAAGAAAATCTAAATAAAATAAAATATAAAAATGTTATGAATACGTGATGTCTGACAACACGCATTGCGGTGTCACAGTGTAGTACATTTCTTTGCCCTTAAACCATTTCAGAAAGAAGAGTAGAACAGCAAAGGCCTGTGGCAAGTACCAGGATGTATATAGGCTGGAACTTTAACTTTTAAACTTTATCAATACATATTTAACTATTGTTTAATTGTTTATTTGTATGCTATAAAATCATATCCGTTGATTATATTTCATGACTTCCATACAAAGCATATTTTTAATTGTTAGGAAAGCTAGACAATGAAGTTTATGTCAATATTAAAAGATTTTCATATTTAGTTTGTTAGTTTACTATTTTACTACTGTTTATTTATTTTGAAATATTTTCCTGATAAAAGTTTAATTGCCTATGTCACATTTGTTAAAATTAGAAATACATATTTGTCAACTTAATTTTTAAAACAATAAAGATTAAATTGCATGGGACCAAATTTATTCAAATGATTGAAGGATATCAAATTAAGGAACACCGAGCACACGCGTCGAAAAAATAAATCAAACATTCTCTTTGCGACGCCCACCATTAATAAAACTCTTTAAAATATATTTAATAATGTCCACAAAGGCAAGGGACACAATGCTCGAGCCATAAAAGAGCTGCATTTATTATGGCGACAATATATCGAATACAAAAAGATAGTGTGACAAAGATGCGTACTTTTTAATAATATTGTCATTTCTCAGCAGCAATGGACTCTTTCAAAAAGCCATAATGCAATAATTTATCTCTTTATAAGAAGTTTTTTTCTGTGGGAGAATGCCAGGTGAGCACGGGTTAACTGATACGATTGAAGCCTTCTATACAACCTCTTGTGACTCTCGATAGGGATAAAGGTTCATTTTTCTCCGAGTTTAGTGGATTATTTAAGTTTGATTTCTGTTATTTTGTGTTGGTAGTAGCAATTTTAGAAGTGTTTGAAAATTAAAAAAACCCAAGTTATTTGTAGTGCAATGTTAGTACCCAATGTTTTTGCCGAGTGGTCAACAAACAACAAGGCGACAACGAATAATCTTTCACCCTATTGCTTGCTGTGAGTGTCCTAAAAGGCAACTGTACGATATGCCAATAGGATCTTAAGCCGTGGTAACTCAGGCTCAGGGACTACATGCTCGCTGTAAATTGCACAGTACGCGAGAAACCCGGGTTCGATTTCCACCGGCGCCAATGAAATTGTTAATTGCAATTTTATGTGCTGATTTACTACGTGCTCGGCGGTGAAGATAAGTATCGTAACGAAAACTGCATAACTGAGAAATAAGAAAAAAATATTTTGAAGACATATGAATTTCGCCAACACGCGTTAAGGCAGCGCGGCGGACATTTTCTCGTCCTAATATTCACTTACTAATCAGAGAAGATTAGTGCCCAGAAGTAGGAGGTAAATTGGCCGTAACTTTATCTTTATGTGATCTCACGACTTCCGATAGGCTACGGTATAACTATCTCGTAGCGTAAATGTTTGGTACTGCGATCCTTAATCCGTTAGCCAAGAGTGATGAGCGTCCAGCGGTAGCCTTTGCGGACTAAAGAAGATGAAGAATGTTCTTAAAATTATAATGAAGTCGCATGAAATACGCGAGTGAATTGGAAGAAGGCAGCATACGTCCCAGAAATGGAGCTTCAAATTCACAGCTGCATTATAAACCATCTACTTTAATAAACCCTGAGTAAGAGTTATGATGTAAAAAAGTTAATATTGTCTTGGATACTCTGGACATGTTTGATCTTAAATTAAATGTAACGACCCTACAATAGTCATAAAAATTATGAAAACTAAAGCGGCGTGAAACAAGAGTTTTGTGCAAAAAATAATGTGAGTCTTTATAGTTACTGTCGAGACGGGGTTGACACTGGAGCCATAATAAAATCGATGAAATATTTTTAAGGGGCGCTCGTAATAACTCATTGAGGGCGATTTAGGGACATTCTATTGTAGGCATGTTTGCACAGGTAGAGTCGCAGTGGGTAGCCAGGTTACATTTGCGCACCACTATCATTGTCACATTATTTATATCTAATGTAAATATTTCTAACAATAATTTCTATTTGTTTTTAAAAACCGTTGCATTGAATTATCCCTAAATACTATATTCCGATGTGGTTATAAATAGAACTGGCCTACATTACAAAAACTACAAATCATAGATATATAGTGATTTGAAAGATTTGTCATGGTAACTTTATTTTATATGATTAGGGTGACAAACAAGCGCACAATCCACCTGATGGTAATAGGTACTATGACCCATAGATATCTAAAATTATCTTCCACTACAATTTAAAATACAGATGCCTTGTCACCCTTGAGGACTCAGATGGGATGCCTTGTATCTAGCGTAAAAGTCTACACTCTCCAGCGCTTTACACTCATATCAATTCATGTCTCAATTTCACACCGGTATTCTGTGAGAGCGTCCCCTCCCCCCGCGTTGCGATTTATATCTGCAGCATGGCTCTACCACGTTGAAACTACGCGAGATAAATTGGTAATTAGGTCTGGATTAATTAGTGGTGTATTTAGTTATGTAACACTATTTCTATCTGGGAGTCTGTCTGATTACCTGATTAGTAAAATCTGTTTAATTGTAAGTAATACAAAAATAATAATAGTGGAGCCATGTTGCACTATGTTAGCTATAACAGACAAAATCTTCCTTGTAAGGCATATGTGAGAGGCTTATGTTGAGCAGTGGACTTTTATGGGTTGTAATAGGATGATGGATAGATGGATAGCTGTAGCATGAATCATCATCATCATTACATCCCTTCACAAGTCCACTGCTGAACATAGGCCCCCCCGAAGAATGCCACAAAGCACGGTCCTGAGCCATCAATCGACTTCCTGCATGTCTTATCAGGTCGTCAATCTATTTGATGGAGGGTCGTTCCACACTTCGCCTACCGCTACGAGGTTGCCTCTCGAGAACCTTGCTTCCTCATCCTCTGCGGATATCTTTATTTCTAAGATTAACATGAGTAGTTCGGCTCAAATGGGGACCTGATAGGACCACGAACACGATTATCAACGTGAAATAGCTGCATAACGCTGCTAGGTTTTGTATGTTGAGTGACAACAACTGGTGACCGTTTTTCAACTTTAACGAGTCATTTCATTTCAGTTCTCAGAGGTGACAACGCATCTGCATATTGGTTCTTAATTTTTGTCTGTGGGCCTCCGTTCCACTCGTTACACTTACAATATATAAGTAACAAATGAGTGAAGTATAAATAATATGATGTTAGCTTGAAGTCAGAGTGAACGAGCTGACAGAAAAAATAACGCGATATTTTGCATTATCGACGCGGACATCGAGTTATATTCTCTATAGTTACTGTCTCAGTATCACCCCTCCTCCATCCTCGCCGTCGCTTGAACCCCGCGCTTGTGTACATGCTTTGCGAGACGCTTATGTAAAGTCCTTCTACTATCGTTTACTCTATTGTGGTACTCTAACAAAATAAGACATTACTAAGATTTTAATCCATTCCTTTTTAGAGCGATAAAAGCTGGCCAAATAGTTGCAACAAACAATCTTATACTCAACAAAGTAAACTCGTACATACACAACTAGAAGCCATAAGATATTATTTTCATCATTACAACCCTTCACAAGTCCACTGTTGAACATAGGCTTCCCCCCAAGGAATGTCACAAAGCACGGTCCTGAGCCACCTGCATCCACTGCATTCACTGACTTCCTGCATGTCTTACCAGGTCGTCACTCAATTGAGTAGAGGGACGTCCTACACTGCGCCTCTTGCCGCTTCCGCCGTGGTCATACCAGTACGAGGCAGCCACTCGAGAACCTTTCTTTCCCATCGGTTGTCGGTTCTTCGAGCTATATGGCCGGCCCATTGCTACTTCAGCTTACTAATCCGTTGGGCTATGTCGGTCAC
>DWHP01001354.1:0-16315 GCA_018247895.1 Parnassius honrathi
GTGTTCTGCCCGGGGAGCGGCCAACACTCCGTGTGATAGTTCGGAGATGTTCTATATATACTGTTTATGATTCGGAACTTTTTGATAGCGCGATCTAGGCTTCGGTGTGTTTCGCTTGCGGCGCGACGACAGCACCGCTACAATGTTAAATATACGCGATAAAATCCGTAAAAACTAGTATTATTTCAATGTGTAGTGTTCGCGTAAATGTAAGACATCTTCACTCTCATTATTAAACTGCTATTTTACCTTGGTATTCTACCGTCATTTAATATCAGCTTACTACTGCTGTGTTTCGTATGGTGAGCGTAGAGAACCGGAGAACTCTTTTAACAGGAAACGAGGCATTCAATCTTAGTCCTCAGGAGTAACAACACATTTGCATTATGATTGAGTCTATGGGCGACAGCATCTACTTACCATCAGGTGGACGGTGTGCTCGTTTGTCATATTTAGTCTCCAAACAATTCTCCCTTCATTGAAGAGACCTCTTTGAAACGGTTCCGTGGCGCAATGGCGTGACTTTGATTGTAGCCCTGAGAATCGCGGGTTTTAATTTTTTTTATATAAATATTTGTACAGTCTAAAAATAATTGTAGCGGCTTTGGATGTTTGTCCTTGTGCAATTTATATTTGCAAACTATGCAAGAGAAAGTTCTAGTATAAGAAGAAATAATAGGGTATAAGAAGAATTCTAGTATAAGTAGTATCAGAAGAACTATCGGTCTGGAAATAATTTATCCGCGTGCAATGTTTTACAAAAATATAGATATTTAATCCACCCCAATAAAATTCTGCGACAGTATATGCCTATTTCTTATATAAGCCACAATAGGGTATATTGTTACAAAAAATATTGAAAATAAGAAGGAATTTATGAGCGTTATTATTAGGCTGGCATATTAATGCTTGAACGAAAGTTAGTTCATCAATAAAATTATTTTATGAATTTTTTTTTAGGGAAAAGGGGCAAACGGGCATACAGCTTACCTGATGGTAAGTGACTAGGTACTGCCATCCGTAAACAACGGCAACATGAGGGGAGTTACAGGTGCGTTGTCGGCTTTTTAGAAAGAAGTGACCTCTCTTCTAAAGTCGTATCGTTAGGCAAGTTTATAATCTACCAAAATGCAAAAAAAAAAACTGTTAAATTAGAAATGTTTTATAATAATTATTGTTAAATTATTTACGACCGTGAAATATCTTAATAGATGTGTGGTAATCCCCATATCGGCCCGTGAGTGTCGTGAAAGGTGACGGTGGGTTTGTTCTCAAGAGATAGACAGCAGTGTCGTCCCAATAACAACAAAAAATTGTATACTAAAACCAATATATTGTGTGATGTTTATCAAAGGAGGAGTCCTATGTTTAGCAATGGAATTTTGATAGACTGTAAAGGTAACAGTAGCATTTATTATACAAAAATGTAAAGGTTTTGTTCAAATCAATAACCAACTTTGTAATTAACTTTAAATCTCTATTAAATAGAACATACTCAAATATTAATGAAAAAACATACAAACATCAATAACATTGGATTAACTTAATAGCAATTTTCAAAAAAAACATGTTTATATATCATAATCTTAAGTATCTTTTAATTTAAAACAACTAACTGGGTTCTTTGAAGACGAAAAATGTAGCAGAGTGAAGAAGTTAAATAAAAAATCGTAACAACTATAGCACTTGGATTCATTGCCTAGGAAGAAGTTATGTATATTTTTATATTCACTCTATTTTGTTTAAAATGTCTCATAGGCAACATATGAAGGAAATTAACATCACCATGGATCCAATACGTGTTTCGCCTCAAAACGAGGTATAACCACGAGAAACTGAGTCTATAATAGGTGTTGGTTTTACGGTAATTTACAGATTGCGGTGATATTACAAGAAATTGTGAGAGGAAAGCTTTAATCCTGATGTTACGAGCTTGAACCGAAGTTGAAGTTACCAAACACCAATTAGAACTTAAAAGACACTAATATTTAATCACACTGATTCAATATATTTCGCTCCGAAGCTTCGCTCTTCTCGCCAAATTCAATACTGCCCCGATCGTGGCTCGCAGCGGCGTTAAATACAGCTTTTACACGACGACGAAACATCCAGAATATTCCAGTAAATACGGGCGCGAACGGACCAGACGCAGAAAGTTCAAGTGTGGGGCTCCTAGAAAGCTTAATTCTTCTGTTCGATACTAGACGGCGCTGATGGTCTAAAGATCTAGATTGACATTTTCTGGAAAGATCTCCTCACTCTGTTTCCCGACACTAGCTGGCGCTAGGGGCATCAATTATAGCTTGCAACACTTCTATAAAAACAAAGACATGAAAATATTGATTTGAATATATGTTAATTTGACCTTGGTATTCTTTCAATAATTTTGTCTTTCCTCTACATGTTATAGCATTGTTACATGGCACCATGGAATTACATCCCTTTCTCCCCACAAAAGAAGCAGATTCTGAAAAACCCCATTCCTTTTTTTTCGAGCTGGATATATTAGACTTACTTACTTTGCCGCTGAATATTAATGTTGAGTCGGCAATAAAACTAAACACATTACAATGCACCAAACGATAAAAGTCGATGAGATGTCGTGTAAAGTTCCAAATATCTGGTTGGCAGTCAAGTAGTGACGTCACTTCGCTTTCATATCACGAGCTTAAACCCCGCTTACTGTATGCGATGCCTTGCCAACGGCGACGTGTCGCCAGTGACGCTATTCAAGATGTTGTGTTGTGCGTGTATGCTTCTTAAATATCGATAGGATATTTTAAATCTAAGAACGAGTTTGCTATTATATCATCAGAGTTTTGAATTTTAATTTTTAATGGTTTATCATCAGTATCTCAAGTCAGTCAGTTACGTCAGTCAAGTCAGTAAAGGCTGTGCCCTTGAACGTAAATATGTTTTTATTTATTTTTTTCACTTTATGATAATATTTTGAGTGTACATAATTTGTTAAATAAATAAATAAATAAAATATTCAAATTAATAAATAATAATAACAAGAGGCTTTGCCCACTCTTTGCTGTTTAATATGTAGCTTCACTCCATCTTATATAAGTAGATATATAGGTATATGATATGATCTTTGTTGTGATCCTGACCTCGGAAATGAATGAATACTGCCTTTTCGCAACCTGAAAATTTAAGTCATTTTATTCATGTATATTTTGTAATAATTAGTGTGTAATTGTTTTACGCTTTTATCCCAATTAATGAATAGAATTTGCGAAGTTAATTCTATTACTCACTGCAGTTTGAGCTGAGCACAAATTTTATTCTTAAAATGGGACAAAAACATAAAATAGTTACGCACTACTTATTACAATTCATATTACATAACAACGCATCTTGATTGTTCGATAAACATCGAAATAGATTTTATATCATTTATAATATAAGATCGTTCATAAAAATATCTTTATTAGTTATTTATAAAAGTCATTTTGATGCTTGTATCTTTTAATAAAATTAAAAGTTTTATTTGCTACGGAGCTCACCGAGGATTTGCAATATTCGATATCATCATAAGAACATCCCTTAAATTTTGTGCCTAGTACACAGAGTCATGTAAAACAACACCACCTGATACCATTATGCTATTATAATATTTTGCTACTTTGCCTGCTGATGTCTTCTTGACGACGCAGTGAATACCAAATTCATACACAGCCTTCCTTCCCTATTTGAAAAAGTCGCAGGTTTGATTTCGGTCCTGAAATTTATTAGCGTTTGTCCTTCCATATGATATTGGTTTCTATGCTTTGGTATCGTAAACATTTTTATTGCTAGGATTTTACTGACTTAAATTTATTTTACATATACATATAAAGAAATTCATAGTTTTGTGACGAGCCAATTCAGTTACAATTTGAATAGTAGGTAATAAGAACAAAAGGCGATGATTTTCTTTGTAGATTTTTATAAAAAAAATTTTTAAAACACTAGTTAACTTATTGAAGATATCTCCCATTTCTGAGATAATTTAGGGGCATTAAGTCTGCCGCGCTGCTCCGGTGTGTAAGCTGACATCACCATGTTCTTTATTTCTCAGACATGCAGAGTTTCTTACGATGTTTTTCGTATTCGCCGAGTACGTGGTCAAAAGTAAACCAGCACAATAGGTTGCAATTACCAATTTCATTGGCGCCAGGGATTCCAATCCGGTTTAAAAACATTTAAAAACGTCTAAAAACGGTTTTCTTGCGTACTGTGAATTTAAGGCGAGCGCTTTGCCCTTGAACTAGTTAAGTTTTTAATTCTATTATATTTATCTGTGTTAGAAATGCGACTCTCATTACTTTTGTCCGTGTATTTGTAATATTTAATAATAATAATAATAATTACGTATTTATTCGAAAGCATTATCTACGATATTTTAATTTAATTTTTATATTCATTTGCAAATATTGGAATATTTGATTTCACAATCTAAAAAATAAATACGTTTATATGTTATAGTCGGACAAAAATCCCGGCATGCGTTGTTGCTCTCACAAAGCATTTACTTTTTATTGTGAGGGTTCCAAATACGGATCTGCTGGTGAACTTTTTTATTTAAAATTGCATTTTTATATTTGGAACGCGATCCGCCACCGACATGCCGGGTGACAAATACGCGTCCCGCTCTCATGAATGACAATGCGAGAGATGTTTTTATAAAGACGAACCGATTTTTATTTTTATGCGAAAGAAATTGTGCCCATAAAAATGGTGTCGAAATGATGACTGTCATTTCTCACTGTCGGCGATGTGCTATTTTATGAGGCAATTGTGTAAGAATGATAAAAGGTGTGTACCTTTTAGCATTAGTATTAGGGGAATTCGTTCCTGTGTTTATAAAATAAAACCATTAAATTTTTAAACTAGAATTATTCTTTATAAAAAAATATGGTGACAGACGAGCTCACAGTACACCTGATAAGTGGAAGCTGTTTCCCATAGACATCTACATCTATCCTAGATTAATAATAAAAATGCAGATATGCTGTCACCCTGAGGACTAAGATGGAATGCCTCGTTTCTAGTTAAAAGCGTGTCCGGTTCTCTACACCACCATACGAAACATAGCAGCAGCTGGAATTCTGTGACAGCGTGGTCCTTCGCCGGTTGATCCGAGTAATTCGTGCTACAATATAGCTGCGGTGTGGCTCTAACACGTATTAATAAGGTAACAAAAGTATAAAATGAGCGGAATACTATATTTAGGACATTTTTCTGCTGCTTGTTCATATCGGTCATGACCTAAATTTCTGAAGTTCTGAATTTTAATTTAAGTTTATAATTTTATTTAGAATACATTTATTCTAAGTTACGAGTTAAAAAATGACGATTTTTCGATACGAAAAGTTGACATGTAATAAGGATTTCATGATTCTTGTTACCTGAGTACGCCTTTAGTTGAAATTTTAGTTTGCTGAACCAGTGTGACGTGTCGGAATAGATAAAAGGCACATTAAGCTTGTTTCATTGAGCCACCCAACAATTCCGACTGAGCGCTGTTATGCCCGGAATGTGCTCACATGGTGCAGGTATTACGGTGGACAATCGTGCACAAAATTTATTACGTTGTCTTTTAAGTAATATATATGTACCAAAATATATCACTTAAAAAACAACATATATAGGGAAAGACAATTACGAAGGTTAATATAGGAAATGATTACTTCCAAGCTGATGTAAAATATAAAAATGAAATTTACACAAATAAATAAGACATGCCTCGCAGACGTAAGATTGAGCATTCGAAGTGGATCATTTAAAGAGTCGTTTATTGTAATGATGGATATTTTTCAAATATTATTGTTCGGCGAAAAGTACAATTACGTATAAATATATAGAATAATACAGTAAAAAAAATTAAAAAGTTATACCTGAAATACAATTTAGAAAAATACGTACCAGATTTCATTCACCGGCAATTTTCTTAGTTTCCCACTAAAAGGCCGACAGCCAGAGAAAAGGCGGCGGACGATACGTTCGGTAACGGGCAGAATTTGGCAGTTGACCCCAGCACAGAACAAATAATAGACCCCGGGACGCAATAGACTCGAGTAGCTGTCCGGGATTAACAAGTAAGTAGAACAGACTAATAAAATAATTTAGGTTCGCAGGCTAGACTACCGCACATATCAGTCACTTCGTAGCCTATGTAAGTCTACATTTTATGTCTGCTTGCCTACTTTGGCTTTCACGAGCTTCTGTTTATATATATTTATATTTAAGTGGTTGTACCGTGATTATAGCTACATATTATTATTGTTATATAGTGGTTACACCGTGTAGTGGCAGTGTAAGAATATCTACTACCCCATATCTTCCCGCGGGTGTCGTAAGAGGCCACAGAGGGAAATTGAAACAGGTGATGGACACATCATCTTAGAACTGCGGTTGACAACCCGCTCGTCAAGCGAAGTAATTTATATAAACAAAATTTATGAAATTTTTAACAACATACATAAACTATTGTTACGAGCTTACGGTTCGTGACAATAAAAACTGCCGACTGAATTACCAAAATTGACACTTTAGTTACCGAACACCAATTAAAACTTAAAGCATACCAATAATTAATCACACTTTACACTTTAGTTTATTTCTCTCCGTAATCTTCGCTCGCATCGCCAATTCCATACTGCCTCGGTCGCAGTCCTAAACGCCTTGTAATAGTACCTTTTCTACTGAAACATCCAGAATGCTCGAGCACGTACCGATCCTGATAGACTTGGTGTAGAAAGTTCTCTCCCACTTCCGCCACTCGGTACTAGATGGCTTTAGTGGGAAAGTTCTAGCATGGAACTTTTTAGAAAGCCCTCCTCGCTCTGCTACTCGACACTAGATGGCACTGGTGATATTAATTATGGCTTGCAACACTATTTAACATTGTTTAGTTGATTTGACAGTTAATTAATTATGTAACAGTGTCAGAGAAAATATCAATAAGATAAGTAAGTATTATTATAGCTGAAGTAAGATTATTATTATAGCTCAATGTTAAATATTCATATTCAAATGTCCATCATTATATAATTTCAGTTATAAATGTTACATATCCAATTGTCAATTATTAATTTCTGTATTTATGTCAAATTTATCAATTAATTGTATCAAATTTTATGTAAAATCGTATCCAAAAATTACTCCCTCAAACATTGGTAGCTGACGTGTAATTATATTCTAAAAATATAATTTATTATAATGTAGGTCACTGTCATTTCAGAATTCTCCTATAGTATTTAAAAAAAAACATTTTGTGAGTTACTACTCCAAAACCGATTTCTTAAATAACAAGCTTTTATGCTTTATAGTATTAAGTAGTTTATTGTAAATTTTTATTGACGTGGCAGATGCATTTTTTGTTATTTTCGTTTTGCTGGTGTATATAATCAGGTGCCACAAGTAATTTGTTACTTAGATTCATTGAAACTTTTTATATTTATACATGGTTATGCTGCAGCCACAGAGTTGTAGGTCGAATAGGCCAGCTTCACTGGGGAAATACCACGCTCTCACGGAATATCAGCGTAAAATAGCAGTTTAATGCTGTTATGTTTCGTAGGGTGAGTGTAGAGAATCGGAAACCCTTATTACAGGAAACAAGGCATTCTCTCATAGTCTTTAGATGTAGATTTCTATGAACCACAATATCAACTTCTCTATACTTATTAATCATAAGGTGGATTATGTGCTCGTTGTCACCCTTATTCTATATAAAAAAGTTTATCTTTCATAAAAATACACATGCTTATTAAAATATCTTTTGTTAATAATTTAAGGTGTAGCACTTACGTTAGCGATTGTACTACTGCATATTCCTAAGCCCTGGTGGATACATTTGATTAACCTGACTAGACAGGCTTCATTGATTTACCGTTTGGCATCTACTTTAATCCTTAGCTATTAGCTATCAGGTAACCTACTGTTACATAAAGGTAAAGCCCCGTCTCATCTTTCAAATTACTACTAACTTGTATGCGTTCTTCGATCAACTGTTATTGTTCGACGTATGCGGTAGAATAAGAATTACATAACATATGTATACCTTTTTATTCCGATTGTATTGCGCGGGCATAAATATTTTTTTCTTCTTCTGACTCAGAAGTCCTTGTATTTATAATAATGCTAAAATGTTTTTATTTGAAGTAAAAATTAAAGGAGCATATTTAAATTAAGATATTTAAACTTTATGTTTATTTGGATCATTTGATTTTAAAACTACAGCATACCCAGCTTATGTCTTCGTTAAGCATGATATCAGGATCGACTTAAAATAAACTTTATCTGCCTTATTGTATGGAATCTAACACTAATAATATAATACTTTGGTAAATATAGTGAACCAAGTACTTCATCAAACAGGAGATAAAACTTTTTATTACGTGCATAAGCTTAATTAGTTATTGCCTTTATAGGCTGTAATAGATTATTGCTCACAGAGGGCAAAACAAGCGATCGACGTTGGACGTTAATCGCCCGTTGGAGGCGAATTATTCACTGGCACGCGTTGCACTGTATCCTCCACCCCGTAAACCCCTCGCAGCACTACGCATCAATCTCACCTATGCATACTAAACTCATCAAAGTAATTTGAACTTTAGCACCTACACATTGGGTGCACAATGATTTGTTTTTGCAATAAATTACACTATACGGACGTATCGAAAATCGTTTAACTAATCCAAGCCAATATATTCTCTATTTCCCAATGAATAAAATTAATTCCCTTTTTAAAATTCCTCGTATACGACTGTTCGGAAATGTCTACAGCACTGTAAAACTTTATTATGCGAACATCAAATTTGAGCCGTATTTGTTTAACTCGGTGTTTCATTTTCCTTGACATTTCAGTACATTGGTGTTCGTTGTATGCAATATGGAATAGCATTTATTATGCCAATATCAACAGCCACAGTTGCATTGGACGATTAATTATTTGCAAACAATACTGGAGAGCGATTTACGTGACGTATTTGAATTTCGCGTGGTGGTCGTGCGTGGACATGAATAGGGACATTATGCTTTCACTCAACTCACAGTTTGATTATGTGACGGCAGGTATGTAGAGTATAATTTACGTGGTAGAGCCAAACTGTAGCTATATTAGTAGTATCTATAGTTAACACGAATGGGTCGTCTCCACCGGGGAAGGACCACGCTCTCACAGAATACCAGTGTAAAATAATAGCTTAACGTTGTGTTCCGTAAGGTGAGTGTGGAGAACCGGAGACCCTTATTACTGGAAACGAGCAATTCTATCTTAGTCCTTACATATCACAACGCATCTGTATTTTGTCTCGTAATCGAGGATAGATGTACATGTATATGGGTCGCAGCAATTACTTACCATCAGGTGGACTTTGTGCTCGTTTGTCATCCATATCTTATAAAAAATATAATATACGAAATCACGTGCAGGCAAGGTTGGTATTACCTGTAAGTGGTGCACCCTGCTGTCTTATGCTTCTGCTCATTCTCTTGTTAATACTTCTATTTTAAGATTTAAGCTACATGGTCATGCTAAAGCTGTATAATGGCAGCAGCATGGATGGATCGATTCGAGTGAGGATGGACTATTCGTGCGTTTAAAAATACTAACATAATGCTGCTGTGTTTCGTATGGTAGTAATAGGAACCAGGGACTGATGTCGATGTGTTCTATTTCAGTTTACAAGAGCGAAGACGTATCGGCATTTTAATTATGGATCAATAAATAAATAATCGTGAATAAGTGAAGGTTTTTTGTCACACTATTTGTATAAAAAACCTCTTGGTAGAGACACATGGGGAAAATGGGTTGATAAAACCCTTTATGCTGCTATATAGGATTGACTAATATATGTACATTTCTAGTACCAGTAACTATTACACATTCTGTGGTAATGTTTTATTACGTGGTTGTGCCATGCTGCAGCAATATTAGTAGTATAGTTGTAGCATGAATAGTTTGTCCCGACCGAAGAATCACACGTTATTACAGAAAACCAGCGTAAAATAGCAGCTTAACGCTGCTGTGTTTCGTATGGTGAGTGTAGAGAACCGAAGAGCCTTCTTACTGAAAATGAGGCATTCCATCTTAGTCCTCACGGGTGACAACGCATATGCATCTTGATTCGTAATCGAGGATAGATGCAGATGTCTATGGGCTACAGCAACCACTTACCTTTAGGTAGACTGTGTGCTCGTTTGTCACCCTTATCCTATAAAAAATGTATTAAACATCCATCTAGCATACCTTTTCATAATTATTCTCTTAATAGCAATTGTTTATTTTAATTTAATAATTAAGTGTGGTAAGAAAATACCTACACTTTATTTTTTGGAAATTTTTATTCTATGATAAAGTGTAGCGTGACGCGAAGCAGGTTAGAAAATGTATTTTGATTCAATGAGCTTCAACTGCATAAAGTACACGTTTCCATAAAATAAAATAAAAAACTCTCCGATAAGTTACAGTGTCATTTTTCCGCCAATGGCCCTGAATTTATTTTAATTTGTGTATTTGAATGTAAACTTGAATTTGAATGTATACTTCCTAGACCTACCACAATAACGTAATATTATTTTTAAATTTGCGATAACGTTTTATTAAAACTTCACAAATACACATTAAATAAACATGATCCAGATTTAACTGTTTAAACGATATGTTATCACAGATAAAATATGCAAAATAGACATAACTTTATTTTATAAAAGTTGAACTGGCCGTCAAGTGTGTACAGCCGGAGGCGAACGATTGGCGCGGCTGATGAAGCAGAAGGATTCCGCTCGGTCGAGCACGAAGATACAGCGATAGTGCGCTTCACTACCTCACTATGCCGTGGAACTAGTGCGTGTATCGATTTCTTTGTACTTTACAACGAACAACTTTCGATTACAGTTATAGTTGGATTTTAATATTTCTATTGTATTATAGAGTTACTAATTGATAATGTCGATGAACAACCCCATCGAATGTAAAATAAATTTACCCAACAACCTTTAAAGTTATATTTTCTCAAATTCAATTGCTGATTAACACTTCACACGTGCACGGCAATGAAGGAAATTTCGTGTATCCCGCCTCAGCTTATAAAGAACATTATTTGGTACGTCATAGTTAATTTTAATAGAAGAACAATCACTTTTTTGCATTAAGTATAATAATATCTTATATCCATTTGTTATATATTACAACCAAAACAAATCCACCAAACTAACACCTCTTGTTTATTAAGTATCGTAGCTGTATAAACGTGCAAAAGTTACTCGTCTGAGAGTCTGTATCCTTTATGAAAGCCCTCAACACATCTGTCGCCCAAACAAAATTTGAAACGATCCTTGAATTAAATTCAGTTAAAATGAATATTTATAAAGGCATCAACAGTTAATCCGGCATTGTTACAATTTTCACTCCTCGTGACGGATGACGTAAAGACTATAACGGATCTCTTATAACGATTGTACACTGTAACCATTTCTTAAAAAAATCTTTTTTTATAAAATAAGGGCGACGAACGAGCACACAGTCGACCTGACGGTAGGTGAATGCTGTGGACCATAGATATTTAACCTCGATTACGAATCAAAATGCAGATGCGTTGTCGCCTCTAAGGACTGAGATGGAATGCCTCGATTCCAGTAAAACGGGCATCCGATTCTCTACGCCCATCATACGAAACACAGCAGCATTAAGCTGCTATTATACGCTTGTATTCTGTGAGAGCGTGGTCCTACCGCGGTCGAGCCAACCCGTTCGTGCTACAACCATAATATAGCTGCGGCGTGGCTCTACCACGTATAAAATCTTTACTCTATAATATGTCTACAATTTAAGAGATCTAGAGACCCTTTTTACCGGAATCGAGGCATTCCATCTTAGTTCTCAGGGGTGACAACGCATATGCGTTTCGATTCTTAATCGAGGATAAATGTAGACGTCGATGAACGGGCCTCAGCATCCAATTACTATCAGGCGAACTATGTGCTCGTTTTTTTACCCATATTCTACAAGGTGTTAGTGTAAACACCGTTATTCTTGAAACCAGTGGTTTGGTTTCACTTATAGAACGTAAATTCAATGAAAAATAACATTTTAGTAGAATCTCAATTTATATTTATACTATATAAAACCAGTTTGTCTTGGCCTCGCTTTGTATGATCTTTCCGTACAATGAGAGATCAGCTTATCTTTCAATGCCCTTTGCGGTCCAGGTCCTTTTTAAATTGTATGAAAGAAAATAGCGTTTTTTTTTTAAATTCGGATAAATATTTTTATGTTAAAGTCACAACTACCTATGGTTTTAATGACAACGGTGTTTATACTAACACCTTGTATATTACGTAGAAACATACATCCATCCATCCTACCCTTCATGTTGGTTTCAAACCATAATCGATGCCGTTTTCGTAATTAACGTCCCAAAAAACCATAAAACGACATCCATATTGATATTTCAACCATATCGTTCTCCCACAGGGGATGATGGTAGGTATTTCCCGTCTTCTACTTTGGATTTTGAAATAGTTGTTGTTTTCGTAATCAGCGATCCGATAAACTATAAAAACGGTACCCGTGTTGATTTTCAGAATTTTTCACCCCTTTTCCGTACACTTGTTTACTCATTTATTGATAGGAGTACTCCTGTGAATATTCGAATAAAAAAGTTTAACTAATCTTGTTTCCCCATAAAAACTTTCAACCAATTTTCACCCCCTTAGAGGCTGAATTTTCAAACTCTAGGGTATTTAATTATTTATTTCTAATCGTTAAGATAAAAACAAAGTTTCAGGCTTCTAGCTCAAAAATGACGGATTTCCATACAAACTTTTGACCCCTTTTTCACCCCCTTAGGGGGCGGATTTTCAAAAGTCTTAGCGGATTGCTACGTCATTACAATTGTCTTTATGCCAAATTGCAGCGAAATCCATTTAGTAGTTACGGCTGTGCGTTTATAGATGAGTCAATCATTTTTGCCTTTTATCTATACATATAAATATGAAATCATTAAAAAAAACCTAGCGTGAAAATGCTCCCGTTTCTGATTATTTTCTCAATAAAACACGATATTTTAATTTAGCTCATAAGAACGTGAAAGGAACACTCCTACATTCGTGTTTTTGTTTGTAAATAGTCGTATATTCTAGACAAATGATTACTGAAAATGATACTGGCAGTACAATAAAAAGTTTTGCGTATCCTGGCGTATGGCATGGCGTGCTGTAAACCGCCTCCACGATTGTCGAGAATCCTAGTGCGGGAGTTACGTTTTAAACAAAAAACGTTTAATGTTACATTCTAGATAAATGTATTTATAATAAAAATATCTAGAAGTTAATAAGTTTAATGGTGCACAGCATTATCAGTGCACGGGTATCTAACTCTGCACTGGCTGCTCGGCTCAATATAGAGCAATGGTTTAAAAACGATAGAACTACATAAATTTTTATAATAATTATACCTTTTAACAAAAAGTAAAAACCGACTTCAAATTGCTAAAAAAGAAGTTATTTATTTGCAACCTCAGAGGTGGAATTTTCCTCCAATTTATATGAGACCACCCTTGAAGTATAACCTATAGAATAAAAAAGAATCTATAACATCGGTTCTTTGTCTGCGAAGATATCATATCATGAAATTCCTTAAACAATAGCCCAATATGAAACTTTTCCCTTTTTTCAACACTTGGGGGCGGAATCTTTTCTTCAAAATTTAATGAGGCACCCTTAGGGTAAAGCCTATTTAATAAAAAAAAAGAATTACTAAAACCGGTTTACAATCTGCGAAGATATCGCGTATAATACATACAAAAAAAGAACATATACTCGAATTGAGAATCTCTTACTTTTTGAAGTCGGTTAAAGTACACTTACACTGATAAAATAACAATCCTACTTGGGTTCGTAGTCAGAAGTTTACGCGAAGTACTCAGAATGTAACCTACGTGCAACACACGGGCGTCTTCTCATATAAAGATTAGCGCGTCTGCTAAGAATCAACACACAACAATTCCATATAATTTCAATTTTTCAGACATGCAGGTTTCCCCACAATGTTTTCCGTCATGAGAATGCATGATGAAAAATAACCCTAAAATGCTGTAGCCGCTTACATTATTTTAGATATCAGCTGCTACCTGACGGGGAATGCACTCAGGCTTCTCACGTGCATTAATAATTAAGCAAAAGGCCAACCTGTGAAATCATCAATCAATCATGAGAAAGTTATATTTTTGATATTAAATCAGTTTCAGTTTTTGTTTAATTTTATTTCAAAGAAAGCAACTTGCTTGTAGTTAATGTTTCTTAGGTTTTAAAACGCTATATGAAACCGGATTAACGTGACAAAGTGCTCTTAACGCGTCTGTTATGATGTAGGCTGTGCCATCCTAGCTTTCACGTATTTTGCAATATGAAAGCTCGCCTATAAAAAGTTGTAAAAATGCCATTACCACACTAGCACTACTAGCAAATTGTTTTCGTGCGTTATCGTAGTGTTGACACTACATTAATGAGTTTAGGGGTTTTTCGTATAGAAGCATATTAAAGCAGCAAAGAATACCTGGGTAAAATTGCAACTACCATATGAAACTTAAGTATAATTTTGCTGTGTTTCGTCTGATTATACCGAAAACCCATTTTAATAAAATAAAATAAAATATATTGATTGATCTTTTGATTAAGTGGATCTTTTGCTCCAGTGTCTATTTTCTCCGCATTTTTTTATAACTTAACATTGGGCAATTATAATACGTAATACGCAGTGCTTTCTCTACAATCTACAAATCCTTATTCCTAAAGGGGACACAATTCTAACGACAGATGAATAGAGTCAGAGTATGAGCTGAAGAACACATTTATCGATGTCGTCTCAGGTGTATGCAGTCATTTGTCGGGCCGTGGAGCGTGCGTGACTACGTCTGTATTTGTTGTAATGTATAAATAATTCATACGGGAGGCTCTTTTGCATACAGGAATGTAGTATATACACGAGTTATAGTCAGACGTACATATCATAGCATTGAATTACAGCATAGCTATTTTTAGACAGCTACCGGTATTGCTGTTAGGAGCTTTTAATATGTAGATGCAGTTGTTTCTATGAAAATTTTAACAGTGATGGCGTCAATTATCTTGCTATATTATAAAAGGGTGTCTAATGAATATGTCTGAAATTAAGTGCATACATTAATTGCTCATTTAGCGTTTCGCACTATTGGCCTCTACCTGAATTATTATGTGGTTTGTTTGCGCTAGTAGTCTAACTACTTGTTCTTAATCTTTTATTTAATAATAGCAATCCGTACGGGATTTGTATTGGTGATTTCTGATTCCCTAAAATAGCGCCGCCTACCGGGTCCAACTATATCTAAACTATCCGGGCGATCCCTTAAGTACTCCATAAAACTTATCAAAATCTGGAGGAGAACAATATCGAAACAAGCGAACCATAATTTTATATATTATAAAGATTTAATCCTTATTTAATTTGCGATAGTGCAACGTAACATTTATACTGTAATTATTTGTACTCGATTTATTTATCCGAAACCGCTAATATGAACTCCCCCAATCACAAACTCGTGATTGGGGGAAGCATTACCAGTGCGTGTGTATATCGGCTTGCGTTACTCGTATTAATTTGCTTATTCAGTAAGTGCAAGTGCAAGCGTGTATGGGCAAATCTTTCAAGAAATACATCAAGCTACTAGGCGCACCCTTACAGGAGCCAATGTCCAACCGTGGGCTTAAAAAGTACTTTCATGATTTTGTTAACGATACAATATCTTTTATATAATTTCAAAAACCAACTATAATATTTATCATTTCAATTTCTCGTCAAAATGTAGTGTTTTATTAAAAGTTAATGTTACAGCCAATATACGTCCCACTGCTGGACGTTGGCTTCTCATTTCTAAGAGGATTTTAAGGCAAGGAAATGTCCGCCTCGCTGCCCCAGTGCGTGTTGGCGAATTTCACATACCTTCGAAATATTTTTTCCTATTTCTCAGACATGCAGGTTTCCTCACGATATTTTCCATCACCGCCGAGCACGTGGTAAATCAGCATTTAAAATTGTAATGAACAATCTCATCGGTGCTGGCGGGGATCGAACCCAAATTGTTCACGTGCTACGAAATTTACAGCGAGCTCTAAGCCTAGGTTTGCCAGATCGGTAGACCAAAATATCTGGACAAATTTCGAAAATGTCGGGATTTTGGGTTTGTTGTTGGGAGAAATAAATATTAAAAATAAAAAGTTTATTTTTTTAATTACGAGGCTACAAAAAGTACTTTAAACAAAGGTAATTTAGGTACATAATGAT
>DWHP01001355.1:0-16314 GCA_018247895.1 Parnassius honrathi
TGGATGCAGGTGGCTCAGGACCGTGCTTTGTGGCATTACTTAGGGGAGGCCTATGTTCAGCAGTGGACTTGTGAAGGGCTGTAATGTTGATGATGATGATGATCCATTAAAGGTTCATTGTTGAATGTATTTTCTCCCAAACAAGTTGAAAAGTTTTTCCTTAATCACCACAATCGGCTGGCGAATTTAATCGTAACATCGGATGCTACAAGTAAATTTCTTGCAGATAGAAGATCCTAGTCGATGGTGTATAATCGGATTACAAGCCTATTTATGCTTATGTCCCACAAGGCTGTCTGCTAACCTACGCTGTTTCTTCTGCAAACCCGTAACATTAATTGCTTTGCAGATGACAACACTGGTGATACGTTTTACACCGGTTCTATCAATATTTGTTGGGCGGACATAGCCTAGTGCCGAAACAAAATTTTGTCTGAAGTCGAGTCTTTGTTGAGCAAAGTCTTGGATCGGGGACGATTAAATCGAGTCCAGTTTTATTTACGTCAAAAAACTCAGCTTACGTATTTCCTAAATATCAAAGCACTGTCCTTGATGACTCAAAAGGTATCGAAATCGACTTATCGAGTGACGTTCAATTCCACGGTCACTTAGAACTTATGACTAAGTTTTAGATTGTGCTACGTGGATCAGACGAATTTGATAAAAGATAAAGATAGCCTCCCGTTAACAGTGACATTTGGGGTTGCGAACCACTCGTACGAGTAATAAAAGCAGAGTGTTATTCCATTACCATTAAAAATCTCACATTGTTTTTCTTTTTTTAGCGACATCTATGTACTACCTAATAATTGAAGGCAATGCTTTTCTGTGGCATCAGATCCGTTGCATCATGGGCTTGTTGCTTTTAATTGGCCAGGGGCACGAGAAACCCGATATTATGACTGAATTGCTAGACATTGAGAAGAATCCAAGGTATGTGCATTTTCTACATTTTTCTTGTAGCAGAGATGGTAGATATGATAAGGATATAGAACGACGAGTGAACGTAGGAAATATATTAAATGGGGCTCTACTCTCTATTGTGGAAAGTCAGAATGTGTCAAAAAAAGCCCGTAATGACAATTCACAGTGCTGTGTGAGTCCATACCTTAATGTATTTTTGTGAATGTTGGGTGTGGCAGAAGAATCGCGAGAGTAGAATAAATGCTGTAGTAATGCGCTCATTAAGGAGTATGTTAGAGCTAAATCTGAATGATAGGGTGAGAAATTGTGTGATAAGAGAAAAGTGTGGTTTGCAAGATGATGTTGTGACCCAGATTAAGAAAGGAATGCTTCGGTGGTTTGGTCATGTAGAAAGAACGAACGAGGAAAGGGCGACAAAGCAAATCTATGTTGCAGAAGTGAACGGCAGACTTGGGATGGGACGTCCTAGGCGAAAGTTTACTGACTAAATTGGCCACATATTGAAAATGAGCCAAATTAAGAGTACCCTTAACCGACGAGCATGTATGCGTAAGTAGGATGTAAAAGATGCGAGGGGGGTGTGTTAGGATTGTGCCAAATGGAAGTCCGTAGTGTGTCTACCCCTCTGGGTTACAGGCATGAGTGTTTATGTATTATGTACATTTTTCTCATAGCTGTTACTGTACCACCGTTTTAAAGTTCATTGCTAAACTTAGGCCTCTCCCATGGATTGCCTCATAGGGGGAATGTTAGTTGTCATGCTTGGCAAGCGGGTTGGTAACTGCAGTTTTTATTTTTATACTTTATTAGTAAGACGCTGCAGCCCACCTCCTGATTTATTTCCCTCTGTCGCTTCTTACGACACTCACGGAATGATATGGGGTGGTGGGTATTCTTACACTGCCAATACGCTGTGTTCTCATTACTCAGCATCAAATGCTGCTATTTGAATCTGGTATTCTCCGAAAGCGTGATTTTTTTCCAGTCGAACCGGTCTTTTCGTGCTACAGCCAGAATACAGTTGAGCTCAGCTACAACTGGAGTGGCTCGACCACGATTCGTATTTTATCGTTTAAGTGCTGCGTAAATCAATCATTCGCATACTACCATGGGACTACTGACATGTGTGTTGAATTTTCCTAAAATTGCCACGAAAGTCTTTGTGGTATTTATTAAGTAAAAATATTACCTAATCGTAAATATCCAGATGGAGGTTGTGACTTAAAATATTAAATTTCATAATACCTGGTGGTGTGATCGCTAAAACGCCAGCCAACATGTATGTGATTACTCCTAACATGAGATATGTGTGATATATCTTTTTTAGAGTGACAAACAAGCACACAATCCACTGTAAGTGGATGCTGTGGCTCATATACCTACATTTATCCTTAATTAAGAATCAAAATGCGGATACGTTGTCGCCTCTGAGGGTTAAGATGGAATACTTAGTATCGTCTCCGGTTCTCTACAAACACAGCAGAATTAAGCTGCTATTTTACACTTCATATAAATCTAAATAAATCTTTGAAATAATTGTGTATTATTTCAGAAAACCTCAGTATAACATGGCATTAGATGTTCCATTAAATCTTTTCCATTGTAGCTACGATTTAGAGGAAACCAGCGAATGGATTTATCATGAGGAGGAATTAAGATCAGTTATAGCGACATTGCAAGGAGATTGGACTATAAATCGAATAAAGTGAGTGATGTTGGTCAATGGTATTCATAAAGTATGGTATGTTAGGAATAGATTCGTTAATCGCTTCTTGAAATCATAACCACATGTACATATCTACCCCACTATCCCATATTGTACCCGTATCGGGTGTCGTAAGGAAATTAAAATAGTAGATGGGCTGCATCTTCCTGACAGCGGCTAAATAAAAAAAACTGCGGTTGCCAATCCGCCTACCAAGCGTGACAACAATGCAAAATCCCAACTATTAGACAATCAGTTTTGGAGCGATATTCAGCAGTGACTTTTTATAGGCTGTGATACATACAGAATATATAAAAGACTAGCGATCCGCCTCGGCTTTGCACGAGAGATTTTTTGATCTTGACAACAACGCCACCTACCGGGAGCATGAACCATCCAGTGATCAACTTAAATACACAGAAAAAAAATCATCAAAATCGGTCGAGTGGTTTTCGAGTTTTTGCGAGACTAACGGACAGAAATTGATTTTTTTATATAGAGATTAATCAAAGGTGCGTGGTAAAAGAAACCACTAGGGCCAAAGTTAATATATTTATTGCTTTAAAATTTTCTTCAAGGGATTCTTTTGGACGTAGGTTATAAATTGCTCTTATGGCTCTCTTTTGCAAAACGAATATAGTTTCAATGTCAGTCGCATTATCCCATAGCAAGATTCCATATAACATTAACATTATGCTATGGAGATAACTAAATAAACTAACCTAGCTGTTTCAACACATGTAAGGCTTCTAATCTTTTTTACAACATATGCTGTAGAACTAAGTTTTCTAGCTAGTTTAGATATGTGAGGCCCCATTGAAGCTTCGCGTCAACTGTAACTCCGAGAAATGCACTACCCCTCATATCATCCCGTGAGTGTTGTAAAAGGGCTACTGAGGAAGTTGAAACAGGAAATGGGTTGCGGCATCTTCCTGCAAAAAAAAAAGTGGCGGTCACCAACCCGCCTGTCAAGTGTCGAATTTATGGCAAATATTCTCCCTATGAGCCAATCTATGGGAGAGGCCCACATTTAGCAGTGGAATACTGATAGACAGTTCTGATGATAATGATGGGTTTTTTTTAAATGCAAAAAGAAGTTAAATATTTCGTTTGTTACAGAACAAATATGATACAGGACACTATTCAACACTTAGAAGATGAATATGTCAAACTTAAAGATAAAAACAAAGGGAATACAAATGACAAAATAGATGGTGTCATGGCTTATACTGATTGCTTACTTCAAGGCGTTAAACCTAAAGTGTACACACCACTGTTAAAACGGGAAACTTGTTGTAAGTATAGTTTGTTTATGTCTGGACACATACAGGGTATTTTTGAAACGCTCCCAAAAACGAAGACAGACGATAATTCTAAGGATACCTTTGATAATGGGATGAAAATTAATTCGATCCCGATGAAGAAAAAGACATTTTTTTAACAACGTTTATTTAGCTTTATTCGCGCTCTATCATGTTAGTACAGATAAATGAAACGATAATTTCTTAAAAAAAATCATGAAAATTCTTAAACATAAAACCAGCAATGGAACTTTAAATAACTAACATCAGCTGATAGGGGTCAATGTACGAACGACGCCAAATACGCACGGATCATGAGTAATTTATCCACTCAAGAGCGAGCAGGCCGCAGTCGGCGATCGTATCAATACCTAATAATTTATAACATTTGTCTAAATAATAACTTATTATAATATTTATTAAATTTTAATTATAGTACTAAATTATTTACTTAACCTACTATTTTGCCACTGTCCTAGTCTCCACTTAGCCACTTTAATTCTAATTCACAAGTTAAGCAAATGAAATACCTTGTTCGATTTCCCGCTTATGAAAAATTTACTTAAATTATTTAGTAGGTATGTTTATTATTCTGATGTATTCAGTTATGTACACTGATCTCTATATAAGGTATAGAGGTCAGTGGTTATGTACCTATTCAGATCAGTTCAGTACTAAGTTATTTAAAAAAATTGGATATGAAACAGTTTACCGATCTAAATCCATAAATAAACCTGTCCGTACCTTAAACAACCATCGGGTTTGGTGCTCGGCTTACACTTTTACATCTTATGAACTCTCCAGTATGACACACTTGTTCCATCCCGACGCCTTTAGCGATGCGTTATAAAATTGTAAATTGTAAATTCGTAAAGCACATTAACATGTTGCACGAGCACTATACGTACGCATTAGGCATTATTAAAACAAAACATGAAACACAAAACGTAACAACAATAATGACATGTAATAACAGCAAAAATTTAATAAACAAAATGTTTGAACTATCGCTGGACGCGCACGTCACTGACTGTCGCACGGAAGCTGAACTGTCTCAAAAACTATTATCGTCGTACATGTTGCAGCGTTACCAAATCGAATTTAACCTACTAAAATTTGACCTATTTGTCATATTCAATATTTAACAGCAGTAGAGCCACGCGGCAGCTTTGCTGTTGCCGGGCTCAAACCGGGGTGGTACCACGACCTCACAGAATACCGGCGTGAAGTGGACCGCGTTTCGTCTGGTGAGTGTAGGTGGCTGGAGGCCCAATCCCCCCCCCCCTTAACATGATAGCGGAATTAAGTAAAAATCTACCCCAGGAGGGTACCAGCACCCCTCGAGAATCCCTAGCTGAGCATCCACGACCAAGTTACTCCACTCCCAAGCGTGGGTGCTCAGGCTGCCTCGCGTATTGGGGAGGGGGAGCAAAATTCCGCTCAAGACAATATCTGCTCGGGGCAAACTGAGCAACAAGTACAAGACTACCCCTGCCACGCTATCCGTGAATTTCCGCAATATCAAGGGACTTCACTCTAACCTAAACGCTGTCCACTACCATCTCGAGACGGCGAGCCCGGCTCTGCTCTTTCTGACCGAGACGCAGGTGTCCTCTCCGGCTACCCTTGGGGGCGGGTTTGCTTCTCGCCGGACGATTCCAACGTTGTTGCTGATTCTGTCGCTGATATGGTACTACAGGGTATGGAACTTTTTATTCCTTCCTCTGTGGTGCCCATCAAAGGCAAATCTCAGCCATGGTTTGGTTGCTCCTGTAAAATAGCATAATGCTATAAGCAGGAGTGCTACCAAGCCTGAGCTGGGCTGTCCCGGGATGTAAACACAAGCGCTCTAAAAAAGATGATAATTTCGCTTCCAGGTCCTTCGAAAGAGTCATTGCCAGGGCAAAGTCAGAGCACATAGGCAGAATTGGCGAGAAACTAGTTCGCCTTCCTGCTGGGACTCTTGCATTCCGGTCTCTCGCCAAGGCTGTCCAGGGTTCTTCTTCATTTCTGTCAGCTATCTCTTCCATCTCTTTTTTTGATCATATATTACTTACTAATCTCATTTTATACTTATCGATGAAGGAAGGCAGTAGTATAATTAACAAAGTAATAGACAATTTACCGTTTGAGTTACATTTACCCGGCTATCAATTTTGCGGCCCCGGAACGAAACTTCAAAAACGGTTACTCAAGGGTGATCGTGGGATAAACAAATTGGATGAAGCGTGCATGCTCCATGATATTGCTTACACTAACAGAGATTCGGGCGCTCGACAAAAAGCGGATTTAGAACTTTTGAAAATGGAAAAAATTGCCTCATGGATAGTAAAAATGCGATGAAAGCGAAAATCCGGGCGGAGAGCGGTATAAAAGCATTTAAGAAAGGGATTTATTTATTTAGTTCACCAACAAATGTTACGCTAAAACATATGCTTAACACAGTAATATAAACTTAGTGCACATTCAATAATAGGTAAACACC
This sequence comes from Parnassius honrathi, assembly GCA_018247895.1. Taxonomy (NCBI): domain Eukaryota; kingdom Metazoa; phylum Arthropoda; class Insecta; order Lepidoptera; family Papilionidae; genus Parnassius; species Parnassius honrathi. The sequence goes on from DWHP01001355.1 coordinate 6,416, forward strand.
GCATGCTTAGTGCTCACAAAATTTCCTACAAGCCTTTAAATATACAATAGGTACACAATTAAAAAAATTAAATTAATACAAAAAAATAGGTACTACCTAGAAACCGTAATGAGTTGAATTAAGTTTGTTTGAGATTTAATAAATTTAATCGCTGAAGCCAAGAACTGATCGCGTATGAAAGGTGTTGTAAAATGAACAATAATTGAACGTGATCGGGGGATGCTTCTATTTATTTTTGCAATGCGTGTACAATTAACAATTTTGTCTTCACTAACGTTGCAGTTAATTATCTTAAATATATCCTTAACAATATTTAACACATTTTCCGTCTTCCTTTTTGGAACACATTGGATTTCGTTAGTTCCTGAACAGCAGATTTTACTTTGCAATTTTCATCTTGAAGCTCTTTATAACTTTTTTCATAGCTATACTTTCCATTTTACACTCTTCTAATTCAGCGTTCATAAACTCCATAGATTCCTTTATTTTTGATAATTATTCACTTACGTCTTTTAAAAATATTTACTACTCGGCTGTAAAATATGCCTGTGCAACTGCAAAAAAAATATATAGTAATAAAAAAGGAATAAGCTTACTCCGTTGTATCCCTCTTCTAGAGTGTGGAGGACTTTAACCACTTATTCCCATATTTGCGGAATTGTCAGCTTTAGGATCATTAGCTGGTGGAGCAGCGGGTATAGCGAAAGCTGTTAATGATTCAAAAGCAGCACAAAAGAGTCTTCAGGAATCTGAAAGACACAACAGAATGATGGAAGCCGTTGCTCTAGGAAAAGGATTATATATTAAACCTCATAAACAAGGAGCGGGTTTATATCTTGACCCCTTAAAAAACTAATTAGAAGGCTACCCAGATGGGCGCTCACTAATCTAGACATATTAAAACATGCAAGTGACATTTCATACTTTCGTCGCGTTTTCATGAGAAATAAATTACCTTTGAAACCGAGAAAGATAGAATGTGGAATGCTGAATTTAGATAGCTACAAAAATCCTGGAACGTATTGGGTAGCCTTTGTAAAGCACAACAAATACGTGGAATATTATGATAGTTTTGGTAATTTAAAGCCCCCGTTAGATTAGTTAAATATATGCATAACTTACCTATTAACTATAATTATGCGCAACATCAAGCGTTTGGTGCTACGAACTGTGGACATCCTTGTCTAAAATTTTTAAATAATTACTGGAAAACGCATTTATATAGTGTATGAAATAAATAAACGTATCAGTATAAAAATGTCTTTCACTGTGTCTATAACTGGAACAGGAGCCTCTTTATCAACAAACTATTCACTAACAATAGAACTATGAAGAGACTACAAATGCAGCCTTTTGTATTTTTCAACTTTCAATTCTATTCCCAATATAGATGAAAGAAACAATAAATTTTATTACGCTGAAAAAGAAATGATCGAAATTCCTGAAGGGTCTTACAAGGTTCAAGATATTTGTGATTATCCAAAAAATATAATTATGAACACTGTACTAAAACTAACTTGTAACTATAATACATTGAAAATAAATGTTTTTTGCTCTGAAGATGTGCACTTTAATAGAAGCGAATCACTGTGTAAAATTTTAGGCTTTGGTATGGAAACAATAAAAGCAAATATAAGTACTGAATCAAAGTATCCTGTCAGCATTCTATCGAAAACCATCGTACGGATTGAATGCGATGTAGTTAGTGGTTCATTTGTCAACGGGAAAGCAAGCCCTATAATTTATGAATTTGCACCTAATGTACCACCTGGTTATCGAATAATTGAAATACCCAGAAACTTGTTTTATTTTCCTGTTAACCAAAGTTCCATAAGTGCTATCAATATAAAGTTAATGAACGCTGAGAATAAAGAGATAAATTTACTAGGTGAAGAAGTACAACTGTATTTACGTTTCCGAAAAAAAAAAGATAAATTTCGTATATCCAAGACAGTTTTAAAAGAAAATCTCATAAAGGCACACCTCTTCAGCTAAAAAAGAAGCTTACCAAGTCTAACAAAGAATTTCTTAAGCTAGTTTGCTTGATAAAATGAATATTTAATCGTATCTCAACAAACATCATATGAGAACAGCATTGAAAGTTTTGATTCATACAAACCATATGAAACTAGTTTTAACAGGAATGACGAAATACGTATTCCCATTAATCAGCAAGACCTTTACGTGCTACTTTTACTCAGTAGGTTATATATCGAGAGAAAGGTGAACGTTTATAACAGCATCACAAAAGAAAAAGTATCAAACGTATACTTTTTGTTAATAATCCAGTGCTATTTCTTTTTCAAGACATACGATATGAACTTTATAGAGTAGAAATAGATAAAATTAAGAATGCTGGTGTCACTACTACAATAAAATCTTATCTGTCCTTAAATAAAAATGAATTCAAATGTGCCCGAGTGTGGGGCTGGTCAACTGGCGGAACAAGCAATACTAGTGGTGGAGCGTTTTCTGTGTCTATAACATTGAACAAGATATTAGGATTTGCTTTTTTAGAGCAATAGCAAATTAATAGCAAAAATTTGATATAGAAGATTATGAAAAAATTATAATTAATTGTAAACATGAGTTAATATCATTGCGAAGCAATACAAATCTTAATGCGATCAAGTTAAATACAGGTGAAGTTGTAGAAGATATATATAAATTGTTTGGCGAGTTCCACACATCAAAGTATCAGATCGTAAAAGAATCAACCTATTAAAACATTTAGATAAAGATAGAGCTACTACATTGGCATTCCGTTCCTGGGACTTATATGAGTATCCATTGCTACCCAAAACACGTAAACATGCTTGGTTTATAAAAACTTCATCGCAAATAGAGAAACCACGATTTGTGGTCATCGCCTTACAAACCAACCGCAAACATAACGCGAAATTATCAACGGCGGAGTTTGATCATTGTTACTTGCGGGATGTAACACTATTTTTAAATTCATCACATTATCCTTGTGAGGAGCTCTGTGTTAGTTTTTCAGAAGATAATTTTTGTTTATTATACGATCAGTATGCGAGATTTCGACAGTCGTATCACGGACGTCGGTCAGAGCCGTTGATTAGTTTAAAGGAGTTCAGAGACGTGGCTCCATTATTTGTAATTGATTGTACAAGACAACACGAAACTTTAAAAGGTTCGATCGATGTGAGAGTTGAAATCGAAACAGCCCAAGAAATACCAGTTCAGACAACCGCTTATTGCTTGATATTAAACGATTCGAATAAAACCCACTGAGTAACATCGTTAAGAAAATATCATGCATAGCAATACAATAATCGTCAATCTTCAAGACTTCAAAAATAGCAAAAATGAATTTATAGTAAAGGAGTTTGCCATAGCCACTCTAGAGTACACCAATATATTCCTCACTAAACCTCCTTACTCATTCACTTCGCTAACTCTTGAAGAGAAAAAACAAATTACCTGGATTGAAAAGCACAGAGGGTATCGATGGAGTAAGGGCTTTGTTGATTATAGAGAGTTTCACAGAATTATCAAGACATATTTGAAAAATAAAAAGATTTTTATTGAATGATGTGAAAAATTACGTGCTGGTGACAAGATTCTACGAGTTTATTTTTATTATTATTTTATTTTATTGAGATAATTCAGAGCGTATCACTTAATACACACACAGTACACTTAGCCGTGTTTGGCTAAGTTTACTGTGCGTTCCATAAACATTCCACCGTATAAATATTAAAGTGTATAAAAATTGCCGCGATGAATCGCCACAAGTGCAAAGAAGTGTCTAAACATAATATTTTGAATTAGATGGAATGCGACTCATCAAGCGAATATGAAAGTCAATAAGAAACACCTGATAACCAGGATGCTCTTTTGAAGAAAGAGCTAGTAATGTATCGCCAGCAAAGAAGACCGGATGTGGATCAAAATCTATTGACCTGGTGGAAAGTTAATAGAGGAGAATTATAGATTCCACTACGTGTGTACGTAAGTACTTATCCTCCGGGGAGCATTCCCAGCGAATTAGTAGCGCTGGACTACGATGTACTAAGCAACCGACTGGAGGCTGATAAAACTGTGATATTACTGTTCGTTAAATGTAATGCACCAAATTTTAAGTTTAATAATTAAACATTGTTTTTTAATGTTAAATCTTAATTGATTCGAAATTAAGAAAAATTGAAACTCAAGTACAAATTCCTACGCGGGGATCGAACCCGCACCTCTTTTGTCTCAGCTAGGCAGGCCGACTTCGACGCCTTCGACGACTAGCCTCAGCCGCTACGGCTCGCAAGGGTGCCTACGATTTGGAGTGTGGGGGCTGCTCTCCCTCCGCGCCTACGGCATTACAAAAACACTCTAGCGGTAGGACAGACAAGTCTATGTGAAGTCGGGGCGTGGTGACTTGGTTGTAGAACAGATTCGACCTATCTTATCTAAAAAGTCAGGTTGCCCTAAACTCTGATATCATCATCATCATCACATCTCTTCACAGGTCCACTGCTGAACATAGGCTTCCCCCAAAAATAACACAAGGCACGGTCCAGAGCCACCTGCCCCCACCGTCATCCTTCATGTCTTACCAGGTCGTCACTCCATCTAGGGGAGGAAGCCCTGCACTTCACCTGCCGAGGCTGCCACTCGAGAACCTTTCTTCCCCATCGGTTGTCGGTTCGTCGAACTATATGACCGGCCCATTGCCACTTCAGCTTAGTAATCCGTTGGGTTATGTCGATTCTCATATCATTTTAAACTTGGAAGAGTTATATTGTTTAATTAGGAATGATAATACAATCCTTGAAATTAAATGATATAGGACTTTCAAATCAATTTGTCGTTGCGATACGCGCGCCACCTATTAGAAGTTAATTGTGTTTAACTATGTGACTGTGTATTCGTTTCTCACCATATACTACAAAAAAAGTTTTAGATATTAGGTTCGAAGGCTTAAGAAAAAACATAATTTAGCAATATTTTTTTAGAACTTTCATTACGTTTCCAAAAACCTATTCCTGACGGTGTGCACAATTCTTGACCTGTTATTGCCCGATCTGAAGCATATCAGTCTGCCGATGAGAGCCCTAGCCTTTGCGATACGTTCCTCAATTCTTCTTCTCCATGCTGGGATAGCGCTACTTTGGCCAGTAGCGCGTCCAGCCGTGGAAACCTTGGCGCCTATAATTCGGCAGATTGCCAGCGCGGCGCCAAAAAGAATTGAGTCCGTCTCGCAAAGGTCCCGGCTGGCTTCCAAATAGGTCACCAGCATTGGGTTAAGAGCTCTCACGACAGCCCGATTCCGCTTGCTTAGGGGTATGCGGGGAAGTCGCGGTCGATTTTCGAGAGGTGTACTGCGCGTTTCCACAATCGCCTCTTCCAATGTACTCCTCATTTGCTCTATTTCTAGTTCCTGGGCGAATGTCCCATCAACATTTGAATCAGTAACCACTGGGGTATGCAAGGCGGCATCCACGGGTTGTTCTGCAACTTGTGGTACCGCATCCTCAGCCGAAGCGTTTTCATCTGATGAGGGAAAAGCCTTACGTCTTAGCCGTTCGAGTTCGGCGCCATCGAATATATTTGAGCGCAAGATATATCGTACTTGGTCTGCCAGGTGTTGCTCAGTGACGGTAATGGATGGCTCCAGCTCAGTAAAAAGACGATGCATCCTAGCCCGATACGCGAAACCTCCAACTTCCCCCCTTTCGCCCTAAAGTACGCCCGCAATGCGCTTGAATTAATTTTAGTGGTCCATCGCATGCGGCGTACTCCACCAGTGGCGGTTGCCGATTGCTGGGCCTGCGACGACCCTGCTGACACCAAACCAGCTGGTGGGGATGATCGATGCGAGGGACTGCTGGGTGGTCCAGCAGCACCTCGCGCTCGGCTGGCGGTTCACATGCTGTCTTATTATTATTATTATATATAAGTTCTGTACGTTTCTTCTCTTTTTTGAGAGTGTAAAACACCATACACACGGGCCGGAGTTAAGTGTGTGAGGGAAATTTAAATTGTAAAATTGGATGATAGAGTAGAGGAAGCCAGAAACTTTCGGGTGATGAGACAAGTGTTGAGGATGGTGGCTTTTTGAAGCATGTGAAATGTATGAGTAGGCATATGTAGAGTGTTAAGGCTTTGAGAAAGTGACTTTGGTATAATACCGGTGGACGAGAGAACTATCGGGACGATGTGAACATTTTGTGCTTTCCATTGAGTTTTAATTTCTATGGCAAGTTCTTGATATTTACTCAGTTTTTCGGTTATTGTAGTTTGTATGTTATGTGAGTTTGGTACTGCTATATCTATCAGGTAAACTGTTTTATTGGTTTTATCGTGAAAGGTAATGTCAGATCTGTTGTAATGAATAGTTTTATCTGTTATTATTGTTCGGTCCCAGTGGATTTTCTGATTCTTATTTTCTAGTATTGTTTCAGGTTTATATTTATAATATGGCTGCATCTTATTTAAGAATTTATATTTGTGTGCTAAGTATTTGTGTATGATTGCACCGACTTGGTCATGACGGTGTTTATAATCGTTTTGTGTAAGTGATTTACATGCTCCTGTAATAGTTTCAGAGGCATTGTTGCAATGTCTACAAATGTCAGTAATATGATTGGGGTCTTTTATAATATATTTTATGTAATTACGAGTTGGTACTATTTGATCCTGCACGGCAAGCATAAAACCTTCGGTTTCAGGGAACAGTTCGCCTCGTTTGAGCTATTCGTTCGATTTAATTTTATCGACGTGTGGCTGGCTCAAGTGAGCTCGATGTCTTCCATGTAGAGCTATTTCAGACCATGCTGTAATCTTTTGTTGTGTTCCCATGCTGTGTTCATTAATTTGAGTATTTGTGTTCTCTAAGTTAAGTGGTGTAAGCTTTTTGTCTGTTTCCATTATGTGTTTGTGTAGTGATAAATATTCTGATTTGTAATGGAAGTACGCTCTGAGCGAAAGTATTTGTTTGTTGTGTAAATTGTGCATGTCTATCAATCCTCTTCCCCATTCCTGTCGTGGTAGTGTGAGTCTCTGTATGCATGATTTTGGATTATGTTTTCTGTCTTTAGTGAGGAGTGTATTGAGTGTGCGCTGTAGTTTTTTGATGTCAGTTTTTGACTATCTTATAATTCCGAAAGAGTACGTGAGAATAGGTATTGCAAATGTGTTGAGGCTTTAATAGTGTTTCCAGAGTTTAGGTTGGTTTTTAAGATAAGGTTGAGGCGATGTGAGAATTCTTTGAGGAGTGCTTGTTTTGTGATATTTTGTTGAATTCGTCTGGACTGCTTAAACCCTAATTATTTGTATGTACTGTATTCATTCATCGGTTCAATTGATTCGCCTGATAAGAGTGTATAACTATTACTTTGAATCTTGCCTTTTACAATAGACAATATTTTGCATTTATCTACTCCGAATGACATACAAATATCTTGAGAAAATTGTTGTGTTATGTCTGCTAATTGGAATAGTGCTCTTTTCTCTGATGCATATAACTTTATTCATGCATGTACATAAGGTGTGTTAAGGTATATTGCGTGTTATTGTTTGTCAGTGTAAATCCCATGTCACTATTATCTAGTAAGTGTGGAAGTGGATTGAGGGCCATGCAAAATCACAGAGGACTTAGAGCATCTCCTTGAAAAATTCCACGTTTTGTGCTGATTGGTTCTGTAGTTACATTCAAAGAGGATTGGTTAATTTTAAGCACTGTTTGCCAATTTTGCATGGAAGATTCTAAGAATAGTTTCAGTGTTGCGTGAATTTTATACAGATTTAAGACATGTAATAACCAGCTGTGCGGTACTGAATCGAAAGCCTTTTGGTAATCGATAAACATTGTGTAAATATCTTTCTTGCTTTTAACAGCGCTATTCCAAATAATTGCATCCATTATAAGTTGTTCTTTACATTCTCGGCTATTCTTACGACATCCCTTTTGTTGTTCTGCTAAAATATTATTTTTGGTTAAATATTCATATACTATTTCGCTTACGCAGGCTGTTAAGATTTTGTACAAGGTTTGTAGACAAGTAATTGGTCGATATTTGGCTGGATTTATTGTGTCATTCAAGTCTTTGGGTATCATATATATTACTCCGTGTGTTATGTATGTTGGAAATAAATTTGGTGATTTGATGAATGTGTTTAAGTGGTTATGTGCGAAGGGATGTATGCTGATAAATTTCTTATACCGGTACTTGTGAATATTGTCTGTGCCTGGCGATTTCCGTTTGTGTTTACGATTGATGACATCTATAAATGTATCTATTGGTATACATTCAAATTCCAATTCTGTTATTTCTGATGTTGCCTCGTTGACCCAGTCTGCATGATTATTATGAGATACTGGATTTTCACGAATGTTTGCCCCAAATTCACGCAGTGTTTCGGACGAAGGTGTCTCTAGGTTTTGGCTTCTGTTGTATCTGTTATTAGTTGTAAGGTTTCTATAAAATAATTTTTCGTTGTTGGTAAATTTTATGTTTTGTACTTTGCGGTTTTTCTAACATTTTTTGCAAAATAACAATGCTTTTTAACTCGGAATATTTCGATATGATGTTATGCGTAGGCCATGAAGATAGTAATTTAAATCGTGCTCGCGAACTATATTGGCAACGATTTATCGATGGTGGATCCCCACTGAACAGCGACGGCTGCCTTCGTACCAGTATTTTCTGAACATGTCAAGACGACTACATTCCATCAGCTCTTTTCACCAGTTTACTGGAAGTGGACGTCCAAGCACAGTCGACGCCAGGCGGGCTGAATAAGTGTTAGAGCATTTTGAAGAAGAGCCGACCACAAGTACGAGGCAAACCGGAACAAGATTCAGTATAAACCATATTGCAGTTTGGCGAATTCTTCGTGACGGCAATCGTCACCCTTATCACTATCGCCGTACACAGGAGCTGATGCCCTCCGATTTCGCACCCAGGCGGAACTTCTGCGAGTGGTACTTCTAGCAGTTAGAGGAAAACCCTAATTACGTAAACTATGTTCTTTGGACGGACGAGGCAACTTTCACGAGGTCAGGACTTTCAAATATGCATAACGATCACGTTTGGGCTCGCGTGAATCCACATGCTTCACGCCAGGGCAGATTCCAACACCAGTGGCGGTTGAATGTGTGGGCAGGCCTTTATAACGGGCATGTCATCGGTCCCGTCATTATGCCATCACGTCCGAACGGTAGCAACTATCTAACATTTTTACAAACGGAATTCGAAGAGGCGATTAACAATTTTCCTGTGGTTTTGTGTTGACTTTGAGAACCAAAGGAACATGATGTTTCAGCATGATGGAGCTCCGACACATTTTGCTCGCAACATACGAGAACATCTTAGCGTTCGTTTTCCGCGAGCATGGATCAGCCGCTGAGGATAGATGCTATAGCCTGCTCGTTCTCCGGACCTCACACTCCTGGACTTCTTTTTGTGGGGTTATTTGAAGAACTGAGTGTATTTTTCCGATTGCCCAACGGTTGCCGAGATGGAACAGCGTGTTTATTTATATTAGATTTCGCATCAATAACACTGACGATGGTGCAAAATGCCACACAAGCCATATCTCGACGAGCGAGGTTGTGTATTGAGCAAGGTGGAGCACACTTTGAGCCGTTTCTGTAAATTTGACGTTTATTATGAAAAAGAAAGTGTTCATTTAGGTTGTTTCGTTAGGTTAGGTCTTTTAAAATTTTTGTCTTTCCGCGACTTAGGTAGAAATGTAGGTACATTCTGCGTAGTTTACTCTTTAATTTTACTGAAATAGGGTTTGCACGACAGTGAAAATAATAATATTTTTTTATCTTTTTGGGGTATTTTATACACCGTTACTACGGTTCTTAAATATTGTGAATGGACTCGTTATAAGGCCCCATTTAACCTCCTTTCGGCCTTACGGGTAGTTTTGTA
>DWHP01001356.1:0-16313 GCA_018247895.1 Parnassius honrathi
AATGATAAATAAACATACATATCAATAACATAAAATACATAAATATATAAAATCCAACCGGATGGGAGATCACGTCAGAGGAGACCAAATGACCGAGGTGTTGATTATATATTTGTTTAATCAGATGAAAATTAAACAAAATAGGTTTAATAAAGTAATTATTATGTAATTAGTTTTATTTATTTTATATAAAAATATTTGAAAGAACTAATAAAAATACTACTTAGTGTATGACGTCATGGTTTTCATTTATTTTGTGTGGGTAAGTTATCATTTACTGATCAAATAACTAAAGTAATTTTTTTAAATAATAATGTTCTCCTGATCGAAAAATCATGTAATAATATTTGTATTTTGTCTTCCATAGTTTCGCCAAAACTCCCTAGTAATAAACTGACCACACCGGCTAATCAGACTAACCTACAAAGTAACGAATTAAAAAATCGTCTTTTCATACAATAATAGTGGTTAAATAACAAAACTTATTGCTGAACAGTGATCTTGGTGTTATTATACGGTTTTCTCACATAATTGCGACACAATTTAACAGCACAAACTGCCATACTTAATTAATTATTTTTGGTGAGCACGTTATCCGTAAGTGTTTCAAATTACACTGACGTAGGTGCAAAGCGAGTCTACCAATTTTAGTAGACTTTATTTGGGCCGTTCTGTACCGACAATGTGTCATCTAGACGGGTATATAATCAAAGGGTGGATCGCTGCGAAACTGCAGGTTTGTTGTAAAACAATACAGAAAAATATTCTAGTGTGCATGTTTTTTTTTTTTTTTTTAATGAGACGGGACCGATCTGAGGATACCGTATAAACCAATTTTGTGTAACAAAACTACACATTTACGATTACGATAGAACCGATAGAGAGAAATAGAGATAAAGAGAAAGAGAGAGATTCCTATAGATAAGTGCAGGACGTCTGCTACTGCGATCGTCAATTCATTTGTCAAACATGGCGGTTACGGAAAATCTTCGCTACAACGCAGTGTAAGCGCAGCAGTGTATTGACAAACGTGTACGCGCAAACAAGCATACACGAACCTCGCTAGATAATGGGTGCGACATAGTTAGACGTTCGCTAGGTTGTAGTGTCAGACGGTGCGGGAACAATCACAACACCATCATGATACGAAAGTCAACAAAATGTGCTTTTGCACAAATGTTGGCTTCGTCTCGGTTAGGACCAGAACCAAAAGAAAGAAATATTAATCTTTACACTTTTCAAACAAATTAGGTAATTCTCCCATTACGAAATCAGTCAAATATTTCACCTCATCTAAAGTGGCGCCGCCCTGGTGGCAAAAACGCCGTGGATCGTCATCACGCGAGGACTCATATTATGGATGCGTTCGGTTCATCTGACTCACCAAGATTTATCTTTAAACTGTGGAGAAGTTCCTACCTAACTGTAGCAACTCTGATTAGCTAACAAGAGTACGTATACAAAACGGGAGCAATAAAATACATCTCGTTGGGACGCATGTGTACCAAGCTGAGGAGAGGCGCAAAACATCTCATTCCTTTACAACAAAAGGAAACCCGACGTCGCCCATAGGGTCGCCAATAAATTCCTATAATCTCGGATGACAAGGAAATTTTAATGAAATCGAAATACAAAAACTGTATACCAGTAAATACTTAAAAACTAGATATGCATATAGGTACAAAATTATTATAGTAAATTAATTATTTTTACAATATTAAAAATTGACAAGACGGTTAAGGCTTCTTACAGATTTTATCGCGTTCAATTTTAACTTATTCTCGCGAATTCTAACTCCCGATGTTAAAAATAAGTTTAAATAATACACAATTAGGTAAATTCGCAAAGTTAATTTTATTTGATTTTAGTATTCGCATATATATAAGTCATCATTAATAAATGTTTTAAGGAATTTAAAAAATTATCTGGTCCGCAACATATCTATCAGCTAGTTGCAAATACGACCACTAAACTACCAACCAACTATGGCGATCACAGCAAATTTTTCCTACTTTAGGACAATATTCAAGTCAATGAAAGTTAACGAGCGCATAAAGAAAGCAAGAAACAGCCAGTACGTATTACAAGTCTATAAAATGTACATAAGTCATAATTAGTTAATATCAAACACAAAATTTAAAGAAAAAAATCATCCAAGTGATACTTTTATCAAATAAAATACTTAAACAATAATCGATTAGTACAACCTTTCACAACTTAGCCCCATCTTTTGCGGGTAAATCCCTCTTGTACTGATAAATCAGGCGACACGACCATAATTCAAGCTAGGGGCGCCAAGGTGGCGAGTTGAGATAAAGTACCGACGCTACGCTACATCCAGTGATTTAGGTATCACCTTCAGAACGCAATCTGCATTAGTAACAACCCAGGGGGCCATTTATGTACTGCCTTTATTACCACTTGGCGTGTTCATATAATGATAATGACAGTATCGAGGTAACCGAATGTGTTTCGTTGGTAATAAACTCAGAGTAATGACTAACATAGAGAGAGTCCAGAAATAGGAACAAAATTCTTATAGCTGAAGTCTTCATACATATAACGTTTAACATAGTACAAAATAAGATATTATTCTCACGTTCCTTCTTCTACAAGGTGGTTGCCGTTTTTCCATTACATAGACACCACTATTGATGTGCCACTAGCGAAACAAAAAAACGTTGTCGATAAATTCATTTAGTCTATGACTTAGTAAAATTAAGGATTTTTATTAATCCGGTTCCTAATACTTATTTATCATTTAATTAGTTAAATCTTGATGTAAGACTCCTGGACGATCAACGACGCTTCATAAAAAGTTATCGAAACGTGCATCATCAAAACATCATCATTATTACAGCCTTCGTCCATCGCCGTATATAGTCCTCCCAAAGAAAAACCACAAAACACGGTCCTGGTCCCTTGCATCTATCGACTTCCCGCATGTCTCACAAGACCGTCACTCCATTTAGTGGGGGCCGCTCTACTCTTTGCTTACCTGATGCTGCCACTCGAGAACCTTCCTTCCACATCGGTTGTCTGTTCTTCGAGCAGTTGTAGTTTTTTTAATCATTGGCCGTGATTTATAAAAAAATATATACTTTTCGAACATTTTTTTTCAAACGTTGATCACACGCTAAGATTTCTCATGTACGGTGGAGACGTTTTAGATATATAATTTACACATCTAGACCTGAAATAATTATTTGTAAATCATACAAACACCTGATCCCTGTGGTATTCCAACCCGCGGTCTTAGCCACTGCACTATCTAGCCTTCAAATCATTACACAGACAGCGTGCTAAACCCGCATCAGGATTGTTATACGAAACCAAAGCTTTGCATCAATAGCCACACAACGCCGTAAAAATTAAAATTATTTGCAACTCTCCGATCAATTCTTTAAAAGCAAAATATGGCATACAAAAGTTTTGTAGCATATTTATCTTTAACAAACCTTAGTGGACTTTCATTTAATTAGTACTATAAATAATTTCTAAGCCAAGACTGTTGCCGCCCGCATGCTAACGCAGTTAGCCTCCTGTTTTCTTTTTTTATAGACTATGTAAAAGTATTTTACTCTTTAACATGGACTTTATTTACGTCGCAAGCAGACAGCGAATTGATTTGCGAATGAAAATGGTTTAATGCGAGGTCGTACACTTCTTATTCATATTTAAATAAAAGTAGTTTTAACGGATTGTAAAGCTTTTACGTATTTAACGTTCCGATGCAATTATTACAACCAAATGTCGTTAATACTGCCTTTGATTCACTGGATGATGTGTCTATGGATTTGTTTATATCATGTAGGTCGAAGCGCTTTTTGGATTTTTATGCACAGTTCGTAACAACGTACTTGCCAGATTTAAGATATCTTAGAATGTTCTCGAATGCCCTTTTTGTTTTATATTTTGACACACGTAGGAATGCGATTTTAGTCTCTGCATCCCAACATATATCTCAATCCAAGCATACATCTGCAAGACTTCCAGGCACTATACATATAGTATCTGGAGTTCATACTGCGTAGATCGGAACAAAAATTAATATTTTTTATCTGAAGCCGTGGTCAACTATGACAATGGGACGTAGAACACCTCGGTCCCTCCGCGCCGTGACCATGGGATCTGTAAAGTGCTCAAACGTTGGAAGTATAAAATAACTACGGGATAAAATCTTTAAAAATTAGTTTTATTTAAATTTCATTTTTGTTCTTTCTTCGCAAAGCCCGCGAAGGGGGACACCCAGCGAACTATCGCGGGTGTTTCAAAGCGCCACTAAAAAACGGCACGGAGTTAAAAGTCGCCCGGTCAAGCCAGCGTATTCGTTCTCGGCTGCATGCCTCCAAACCCCAACCATCTTCGGTGCCCTATTCCGCACCTCAGACTAACACCAAGTCCGCTCCCGTAACCGGGGTCTCCGAGCTAAGTGCAAGTCTTTCCGCGCCTCCTGCGCTAAAACCCAGCGCTTGGGTGAAACTGCTGGTACTTGTCACCTCCCCAGGCCCCTAAACCCAAGCCCGTCCCTCAAAGCTCTTCTTCTTTCGCTGTTGACTTGTCACTAGTCTGCAGCTTTATCAACAACATTAACATTGCTCAATTATTCTCTCTCGCCTGCATATTACGCGGAGCCACCACCCCACAGAACAAGTTCAACGCCACGATTAAGCACATAGGAATTATTGTCACAATCTGCTCCATCCACTGTGCCTAAATACTTGTCTTAAACACCATAATAACAGTACAAAAGTTAGGTAGAACCAAACCACGCTCTCTGACAGTCGCGTTCCTTAACGCAAACGGCCTCAGAGACCAAAACGACGAGATTGCACTCTTTCTGCGCAACCACGATTTTCCTTTGCCTGGAAGAGATCTCTATGTAGCGATAAGGCCTCCAAATTGTACACGTAATCTGATATTTTTTTATGTTCTTTGTAAATTTGTTTGTGGTGACAATAAAGTATATTCATTCATTCATTCACAATGTAGGCGTCATGCTAGTGCACGAAACCTTCTAGAAGTCAAGCCATCGCGACCCCACGATCGCAAATTACACCTTAGTAAGAAATAATAGGTTGACGAGCCGCAGAGGCGACACCTTGATCTACTAGAAAAGGTCCTTGTACCGCGTACCGATCGACACTCCTCCGTTAAATAACATAGAAGTTTCCATATGTAAGGTGGCTCTCTCTGGCCATCCGCCACTCTCCATTGTTTCGGCATATCAACCGCCGCTAAAGCGTATTATTGATACAGACATTTTAGAATTACTTAACCTAGGCCCCAGTGTCATAATAGCTAGAGACCGCAACAGTAAGCATCTCTCTTACAAGCAATCCTAATGGTAAAGCATTGTTCGATCTCACGGAGCGACTAAACTTCGCTGTTATCGCACTTGAGACTCCAACCGGCTACCCATTCTCTTCCAGTTAACAACCGCACATCCCTGACGTAGCGATACTCAAAGATGTCCGTTTGTCGATTTCATCCATCGAAACAATCTTAGAACTCAACTTAGACCACAGACTAGTTCTAACGCAGTGGGACCAGCCCGCACGTGAGATCCTTCAAACCAAAACCATCGTGGACCGGCGTAAACTCGAGGTCAAACTCGATTCTACTACCTATCGGCATTTGGACACAATCCCCGACAAAATGGACTCGCCAGAGGAAGTCTATAAGGCGATTAGCGCCCTATCGGCCCACTTCACCTTAGCGGTTGAAGAACACTCCGAATGGTTCAAATTTCGAGCAGTCGACACTTGAAGCTTCCGAGTGATATTCGACGGCTGATCAGAGCAAGACAATACATCAAATTTCGAGTGCGAAAAAAATCCAGGTGACAACAAAATAGGGCCTTACCAGGTTCAGACACGGTCAGTGGGATTTCAATCCGTCGTACTAAAATAAATATTTTCAACCCATTTTTTAGCTCGACACTAATACAGCTGTAAGAGTCAAAAGGCTAACAGCACAAATATGGCAGAAATTAGACTCTTCGCCAAAGCGGGTATGTATAATATGAAGGTTTTTATGAAGGAGATTAATAAAATATATTTGTTAAATTATAAATTTAACAAATATATTTTTTAATCTCGATTAGTATAAATTTTTCTGGAAGCGATTACGATTTCTTTTGAAGATTTAACTTTCTTTTTGCCTATAAAATAATAATCAAAAAGCCGGAATTAATAGCTAATACGATAAAAGGTTTTAAGAGATATTATTTTAGATAGGAGCAAAAAGAAGTACAAAAATATATTATACTTTCCCTACGTAAAATTTATTATTTGAGTACTTCTGACTTCAAAGTTGTTATAACTTAGTTAAGTTAGGTATAATTACACCATGGTTCCAAAACGTATAAGCGTCATAAAATTAGTATCATAGTAAGCGAGTAAACTGAGTTCGATTTCCACCGATAGCAATGAAAGTTAAGCTGGTATATTAAGTGCTGAATTATAACGAACTAGGCAGTGAAGGAAAACAACGAAGGAAATCTTATAAAGTACGCCACGAGTGAAGCAGTGTGGTATACCATGCCCGTCCCCAAAACGTATGTAAGCCGTTACTTTACTCAGGGTATTTAATTATTTTAATCATATTAAATAGTGACATAATTATGGACACACTAAATTAGTACCCGTATAGCGACTTTACTACTGATCGAGCCCAAGTTTTATTGTCGAAATGTGGGCCGTACACGTTCACATGGTAATGCTTATAGGCGCCCATCGTAAAAACTGTATAAAAACTTGCACCGTCAATGAGACTCTATAAAATGATACGAACTCGTGTTATAAAACGCTCGAACATCTTTCGGATGTTGAGGAGGCGGCGTTTAATTGAACATCGATTTAATAGTTCAATCAACGATATTAGTAATACATAAATGAACCAAATATCCGTACTGCATGGTCGGCCCGTTGCCACTTCACCTTACTGATCCGTTGGGTATGTCGGTCACTCTGGTTCTACTCCGGATATCCTCATTTTTAAGTTAAAAAGTAAACATATAAGATTTCAATATAGAAAAAGGGTGACAAACGAGCACACAGTCCACCTGATGGTAACTGAACACTGCGGGCCCATAGACATCTACATTAATTTCCAATTAATAATCAAAAAGCAGATGCGTTGTTATCCCTGAAGACCAAGATGTATTGCCTCGTTTCCAGTAAAAAGGATTTGCGGTTCTCCACATTCACCATACGAAACACAGCAACCTTAAGCGGCTATTTTACGCTAGTATTCAAGATAAATAAAAACAATTCAAAATTGACCTCGAAATTATTAAACACAAGAAAATAGAGATGTGCAAAGCGAACAAGAATTTCTAGAAACATCGAAATCTCATCTTCGAAAGGACGTAACTTCGAAACAATGAGCACTAAACATCTAATCAAACTGTCTCTTATGAAACAATACAAGTAACAACAACCCGTCAAGCCCATATACAGAAAACGTACGTAAGATTATCTCAATGGCAACAGCGACGTGTTCCAATTATGTATTCGAAAGGCACAATCGGTCCAAATGTGAAGGCAATCGGTGGTCGTGTAAACGCCATTGGAGAACGTGACAGCGAAATAATCGATTGCTTCGCAAAAAAAACTTTCGTATTGTTGTTCAACTCGTAAGCCACACTAAAAGTTGTCCCGTGCAAGATTTGAACCCGCTCCGCAGTTTCGAAACCAACACTCAACCACTAACGCCACCAAGCCGTCAAGTTGATGCTACATTACGACAACAACTTTCGAATAAACGAAAACGAGCTTTGATTTACCTGTTACCGATACATTCTGGGTTTATAATCTGTATTTCGTATACGACGCATTCCACCTGACAGACGTAACAACGCATCTGCACATTGTCATTGTTCATTTAAAAAAAGTCACCACATTGACAATTGGAAATAGGACAATTGCTTTTAAAATAAAAGAGCCCAGCAGTTCACTTATTTTATTAAAGTCATTTTGGTCCGGTGCGGTCCAAATAGAGCCGAATAAAACTCGCTCCTGCTGTTACATAACGCTGTTGGTTTCGAATGGACGTAGTTTTCGGGAAAAACGCAAAGGAATCAATTTGAATGTGAACGTAAATTTGAATCACTTTGGAAAAATTAAGGCGTATTCTAAAAAAAAGGATTAAAACTACTGTAAACCAGAAAAGAAAATTTATTGGATGTTTTTAAATTCTATATGATAAATTCTATTATTAAAAATTTATTCGAAGAATATAAGATGCTTAAAATACTTTACTGGATTAAACATAAAAAATACGTAAATCACTCATCATAATTATCCTCATGACAGCCCATCACAAGCCACCGCTGAACGAAAGCCTCCTCCAAGGAATGCCACTGACCTTGTGTTCTGTGCGAGCATGGTCCTAATCTATGCGTACTGCAGTCACACAAGTTCATTCATACAGCAGGAGCGTGGTTTTATCGGGGTGACTGAGCTTTATTCGAAGTCAGTAAAACGTCACCTCAGGGAAGATACCTATCGAGAAAATTCAAATACAAAATTTCATACATAACGTTTGAGCTATTTACACAAAACAGTAATATGATATATTGTTTAAATACAAAAAATTCTTACTTCAGTTAAAAAATTAGAATTACATGATTTAGAATTTGAAATTAAAAGGGTGTATTATCACACAAGAAACTTTAGGCAGTTTTTTTAATGGGTAAATACCAAATGCATACCCATAACGCGGAAGCAATGACAGGTTATGTCGAACTAGTACAGACTCAAACCGGGTTTAGTTTTCATAATAGGTTCACGAAGCTAAAGTGCTAAACGAGTTTACGGACCACCTAATGGTAAGTAGCCACTGTGGAGTATGGATATCCACAAGCAATCAAAAATGGCTACAGTTGCGATGTCACCTCCGACGACTAAGATGGAACGGCTTGGAATGACAAACACTATTATTTTGCGGCGCAAATAGGTAAAATAACACTAGGAAGTAGTATCCTTCCCGACTGCAGCGGCTGCAACTCCAATATCGGCATCAGCACATCTCAGCTACTGAGGGCTAGAAGAATGTCATCATCATCATCAGCATCATCACTACAGCTCTTCACAAGTCCACTGCTGAACATAGGCCTTCCCCAAGGTGTGCCACAAAACACAGTCCTCAGGCACTTGCATCCATCGACTTCCGGCATGTCTTACTAGGTCGTCGCTCCATCTAGCGGGGTGTCGCCCTACACTTCGCCTACCGGTACGAGGCTGTCACTCAGGAACCTTTTTTCCTCAACGGTTGTCGGTTCTTCGAGCAATATGGAAGGCCCATTGCCACTTCAGCTTACTAACCCGTTGTGCTATGTCGGTCACTCTGGTTCTACTGCAGATATCCTCATTTCTAAGTTTATCACGCAGAGAAACCCCTAGCATAGCCCTCTCCACAACTTCATTTTTCTCGCGAGCATTGAGCTACAATACTTTCTATCTTATTTTCTCCCATGTTTAAATTTTATGAATTTATGTGTCTGTCTCTTTTTAGTGTCGCTTTTTCGTTACATAGACTTTCAAATCACAACGATGCTAAAGAAGTTCTCACTTCAAAAATTGGGATTTTATTTACTGATTAAAAATCTATCATTTACATAATATTTAATGTAGACAATAATAACTTAAACAACAAAAATTACGAAACCAAGAATAATCAAAGTCCACCATTGAAAAGCATCGTACCGCCTATTAACCAAATTGGATTTAGAAAAACCTTCACAAGATAACAAGAAACTTATTAAATTACATCGACGATGCTCTTTAATTTTATTTTAGATATAATCTATTTAAATCGCCTGTTTACAGCGGTCAGGCTTCCCCTAGTGGCTAGTTAGAACAGAATCACGGGAAATGAAATAAATGAATGTCACATTATGAGGGCTAAAGTAAATACAACTTCCTTAAAAACATAGACGTGAAATTATATTGAGGAAATTTTCGGTTTTCTCGGCTATGTTACAACAATAATGATTTTTTGAGAGCTGCACAGGAACATAAATAGCTGGTATTTTTTCATTTGACAAACGTTTCAGTATGCATTTTTAAAGAGAAATTAAGATAATCAGTCTTCTGAGTACTAAGGTCACGAAAATCCGAATCACTCGCTTACGCCGAGATGGTTGAAAAAATTCTGAGGTGCACGGAAAGGATCTTAAAATTAAAACAAATTCATTTAAAATATTTTAAGAAATTTGCTTAGAGTTTTGTAAAGATATGCTTACTTATAAAATAAAATGATTTAGACTTGAAAGGAACGATAAATATAACATATTCTGATGAATATCAATGCAGGATTTATTTATATCCATCCATCCATACATCACAGCCTAGACAAGCCCACTGCTGCACATAGACCCCTCTAATAGGTTGCTTTATAGAGGAGGATTTACCTTAGTTGCCATACTTGGCGGGCAGGTTGGCAGCCGCAGCCTTTGTATTGAATTGTTATCAGTGAGATGCTGCTGCCCATCTCCTGTTTCAGTTTTCCTCAGTTGCCTATTTTAACACCCACGTCACGTTTTTGTAGAATAAGGGTGACAAACGAGCACATTCCACCTGATGATAAGTGGATGCTATGACATCTACGAAATCGATTAAGAATCAAAATGCAGATGCTTTGTCAACACTAAGGAATAAGATGGAATGGCTCGTTTCCAGTAAAAATTGTCCCCGGCTCTCTACACCCACCGTCCGAAACACAGCAGTATTAAGCTGC
The DNA here is from genome assembly GCA_018247895.1 of Parnassius honrathi. Classification (NCBI taxonomy): domain Eukaryota; kingdom Metazoa; phylum Arthropoda; class Insecta; order Lepidoptera; family Papilionidae; genus Parnassius; species Parnassius honrathi. The sequence goes on from DWHP01001356.1 coordinate 10,744, forward strand.
TACTTTACGCTGGTATTGTGTGAGAGCGTGGTCCTTCCCCGGCCGAGACGACCCATTCGTGCTACAACCACAATATACATAGGTGCAGCCTGGTTCTACCACGCATAAAAAGAATTAATTTATTAGATATATACCAAAATGCTTAATGCATTTGTTTTTTTTTTTTTGTAAATCTTTTTCATCGACGACACACGCACACAATAAAATTGATATTATCTCAGTAAACAAGCATTTGTAAAAAAATATTTGCTTTAGCATAAAGTGCACAGAAGCCCCAATGATGCTACCTTAAAACCTTTAATAAATCGACCAAGTTTAGGTCAAGCTGCAGGCATCCGTTCAGTAGTTTTCCAAATCATTGATCTTAGCTTGCGGATTATTAACAGAAGTATGAACTAACCGACGAAGCTTCTACCTTTGATCTTTTCCCTTCCGTTGCAAACTTTGCTCCAAGTTTTACAAGAAATTATGAAGGAAGAGAAAAGTTATGTGAGTTGGAGTGGATATATTGCTCGATTTAAATATAAAAAACGCAAGAGCGCTTCTACAATGCATTTGATAACAAAAAATAATAAAAAATATTATGTTAAAGTTTTATTAAATATTAAGTAGTAAAGTAGTAAGTAGTAAAAATTAAAGGAACGACATTGCTCCCTAATTAACAAATGAGTGATGAGTTTTAGTTGTGGCTATTGGTGGAGAAATTAGTTATTTTTAATATCATCCGATTCTCTGAAAGAGACAATCAAGACGTATTTTTGTGTTTGTCTACTCTACTGAGGCCACTAGCAAATTTACAATTTTGGAGGCGATCACTGCTTGCTTATTTTCCCGCCTACCACCGGCCTACTGCTGGTTATACCGGTCCCCACTAATATTTATTGTTTCTGGCTTTTTCATATACATGTGGATATAAGTTTGTATTGGTATAAATTAATTTTTTTTTCTTACTGCTCGAAGTATGTTACGTGACACTATTTTCTTCTCTGGCTATTCAAATTTGGTATATTTACGGCAAATTCTCCATCAAAATCCACAAGAATTCTTTGGAATTCCTGTTAGACTACTCTCACACCAAAGGTCTCGCAATAGCGCCTGTATCGATGTGACCCGTGTCGCTTATCGCCGCCAACACAGAGTTTTTTTATCGAGCCTAAGCAGTAGCTTTTTGTTATTTATCAGCAAAAATAATTTTAGGGCTGCAATTTATAATGAGTTTAGGAACCCTGCTTTTTTATCAACTCTCGCTGTACAGATTTTATAAGACAAAATGAAAAATGGCGTTATTAGGTACAATAATATGATATAAAATATATTTGATTATCAAAGTCATATAGTATTATTTATTTGGGTTGCATTCATATAGTTATTAAGTTAGATAAATTTAAAAAAATAGTCAGTTCTTTCGCAATAACCAAAAACAAGTCGATAAATAAGGTCAAGTATATATCTTTAAAGATAAAACAGAAGAAGATAAATCAGACAAGAGTAGGAATTTATCACGAGTTGGCCTACAAATTACCCGGGTCCTCCGCGGACTAGTCGGGTAACTCGGTTACACGAACTCGAACCGGTTAACTTACAACGTATCTCCGATTAAGACACTTATCAGCGGGTACAACGAGCGGTAAGGTGCCAGAGGCGAGCAGGATAGACTGTCTTGCTCTCGTCGGATGTGATAAATCCTATTGTTGAGAATTTGTGTTTAATACTTTTTGAGTATAACATTATATCTCACGTAGTAACTGTAATGCCCGAATGTTTAGGGTGATTAGCTAAAATGCCTATTAAGTGGTTGGTCCTGGGTTTGAGTCCCCATCAGAACCAACGTTTGTAGAAAAAATAAACCATACACACAGTGGTGGAGCGGTAGGGTGTTAATTTTTAATCCGGGGTGAATGCCGCTATGATCTGTCCAATTATAGACCTATCGTATCACTTCCTACTTCTCTAAAACAATGGAATCCATTATTAACAGCCAGCTCATGCGGTACGTTAAGGATCACCAGTTGATTAGTGACCTCCAGTATGGTTACCGTCGCGGTCGCTCGGCTGGTGATCTTCTGGGTTACCTAGCTCATAAATAGGCGGAGGCAGTAGAGTCCAAGGAGAAGGCGTTGGCCATTAGTTTCAACATTGCGAAGGCTTTCGATCGGGTTTGGCACAAAGCGCTTCTTACGAAGCTTCCTTCCTACGGGTTTCAAGAGAGATTGTGCAATTGGATCACCAGTGTTCTTGATGATCGGAGCATCAAAGTCGTAGTAGCCGGTGCAGGCTCCGATTACAAGCACATTAACGCTGGCGTTCCACAAGGCTGCGCGCTATTACCAACGCTGTTTCTTCTACATATCAATGACATGTTGCAAACCGGTAACATTCATTGCTATGCAGACGACACCACTGGTGATACTTTATACACCGGCCGTGCCAATATTTTTAGGGAAAACGTAACCAAGCCCCTGGACGAACTTGGGTCTGAAGTCGAGACTTCGTTGAACAAAATCTTGGACTGGGGGCGACTAAATCTAGTCCAGTTTAATCCTCTGAAGGCACAAGTTTGCGCGATTACCGCTAAAAAGAACTCCTTCGTCGTACCTCCTCAGTTTCAAGGCACTTCTTTTGTTGCCTCAGCCAGTATCGGAATCCTCGGTGTCGTAATATCGAGCGACGTGCAGTTTCATGGTCACTTGGAAGAGAAGGCCAAATTGGCGTTTAAAATTCTTGGCGTGCTCAGCAGAGCGAGACAGTATTTCATGTTAGCACATCGCTTGTAATTTTACAAAGGCCAGGTTCGGCCTGACATGGAATACTGTTCTCATCTCTCGGCTGGGTCACCCCAGTGCCAACTCCTTCCACTTGATCGCATCCAGCGCAGAGCAGTTCAAATCGTCGACGACCGAGCTCTTTCCGATTGGCTTAACTTACTGGCGCAGCGAAGAGATGTTGCATCTATTTGCGTATTTTATCGCATCTACCAGGGGAAGTGCTCTGAGGAATAGTTCGGACTAATTCACCATCGCACATCGCGACAAAACTCGCGATATCATCTATACCATCTGAATGTCTGGCGGTCCACCACTGTGCGATTTAAAATAAGTTTTCCTCCTCACACAACTTCCTTTTGAAATCAACTACCACCATCAATTTTTCCGGACCGATACGACTTAGGTACATTCAAGAAAAGAGCAGTTGTATCAGGTGAGCCGTATGCTCGTTTGCCCCCTCTCCAATATAAAAAAAGTTGTATGAAACCCTAACGGAACCCTATAAAAAAGTTAAAAGTAAGAAAAGCTTACTTTACATTGGAACTCTTTACCACTAACTACAAAATGTGCTCAAACAATAGACTCCTTTAATAAATTAAGAAACATTGTCTTTCCCTCCAATTTCTCCCCTATCCTTGCATCTCTTCCTGTCACTTTATGATCACTAGTATGTTAAAGTAAATTTAGGCACGTTTAATTATTTATACAATTTTTTTTTCAATTTCCTACCGTTTCAAAATTAGGCTCCTCTGTACGGAGAGTAAACGGCTAAAGGAACTTCGCCAGTATCCTCTTTTTTGTCCATTTTTAAAGCCAATAATATGATATTCTTAATCAAAATTGGAAGATTGAATAATTCTTCGCACGAACCCCGCCTCTCTCACTCTTTCCATTACTGAATTTAGGCACTGCGTAATGTATACAATAGTGCAAAAGCTACAATTAATACTCTTTTGTTTTTACCTGTTAGCTTATTAAAGATCAGCTGTGCAATTGTTTAACTCTGGTGCTGATTCGAACACGAGGCCTTCAGCGCCGTGGTCAAACGTTTAGCTACTGCATTACCATACAGTTAAATGACAGATATTTACGTGAACAGTTACGCATAGTTACATAGTATTGAAAACCAGATCTAACGAACCAGATGCAAAGACAACTAAATTGCTTATTCAGAGATAGTAAAAACGGTGTACGCTTCTTTAAAATGTGGCATTAATTTAAATAAAGGAAAACATGTCAACCATTGTAGGTCTTAACAATCGCAGAGTCGACCTCCATCACATCTTACCGAGACACGAGATACAATTGAACAATAGGAAGTGAAATTTTTGCTTATTATTCACGTTGATTGTAAAAAAAATATCTAAGAGACTTTGTTAAGGAAACCTGCACATTTTTTTAGAATAAAGCAGGATGTCCGCATAAACAAGAATGAAAGATTTGTACAAAAAACATATCAAATAATAAAACAAGTTACATCGATTTTCATAACGTGAGTTGCGACTTGAAAGTCGTCTAGTTTATTTTCACTCAATGTTTACGGCAAGAATATATCAATCTTTCCTTCATTTATTAAACTCTCATGCATGCAAAGCTCGCTGTTTATTAACGAACGAGACATCGAGGGCTGAACGAGTGATCATCAGCAGCATCCGTATTATACTATTGTATATAATAATCATAGAAGCCGGGATTCAGAAGATATCAAAATAGCGGCCCGCGCGCATGTATTTTCATAACGATTTCTTATGTTTACGCGAACACCATCCATATGTTAGAGGAGTCACTAACAAGATTGGCTACATGTTGAAGCGCGCTTCTATTAAAACATACTTCAAGTCGCCGAAGAAGATTGGTCTGTTTTTACCTTCAGTAAATTGTACCGTCCCTCGACAGCTTACATACATACATTTAGGTCGACAACCCGTTCGCCAAGCGTAGCAACTATGGACAAATATCCCCCTATGAGGCAATCTATGGGAGAGGCCTATGTTTAGCAGTGAACTTTAATAGGCTGCTACTGTAACGGTAACGGCAAAGTTAAAAAAGTCTTTAACAAAAGCCTGATAAAAATTGATGTAATTTATGAATACGATGTATTACAGAAAATTAAATGAAACAACATAGGTGTGCACAACTATGCTAATGTAAAGAATGTCCAAATAACCTATGTTCCTTCGTAAACGCATAGGATGTTAACATTCTATACGCAAAATGTTTGAATACATGTACACATACATGCCTTTGCAGATAAATGTGTAAGAGACCGTTATTTTGGCGGCATGTGAAATCCGGCGGCACGCATTGGGGTTCGAGCGGTAAATTCGTCTAGACTCCAAAAACCCTCTCAAAAATGATTTATAAGTTGTGTTACTTTTTAATAGAAGAGGTCGTTATTCGATTTTGTTTGCATTGTTGGCTATCAGACTATTATAACTTCAATGGTCTCAGAAATAGGGAAACGAGCAAGCAACTTACGCTTTGTCCTTTTAATTCATTCACAACAGTTCACGGGTGAACACAGGCCTACCCTAAATATTTCCTCATAATGGAGATATTTGCTATGGTTGTCACTTGTTGTGCACCTTACGACAGAAAAGAGACGTTTAAAAATGATTTATTCTCTTGTATTACCTAATATTTTCCGTGCAGTGGCGGTGTAAGTATATCCACTACTCTATATCGTCCCGTAAGAGGTGACAGAGGGAAAGATTCCGCCTACCAAGCGTAAGAACTATGACAAATATCTCTCCCACGAGGCAATATATGGGGTAGGTGTATGTTCAGCAGTGGCCTTTGATACGC
>DWHP01001357.1:0-16309 GCA_018247895.1 Parnassius honrathi
TATATATATACATATATATATTATTAGATCACTAAAATATTTACACACCTGGAACTCTTCAAGAACAACTTTCTTCTGCTCCAGGTTATTCTGCAACTTGTTAAAAGATTGCACGAGTTTCTCAGTCTTAGACAACCAATCCAAGGCTTCCTTATATTGCTCTTCATATTCTGTCCACTTTACGATACCTCCTTCGATTAATGCTTTAGTATTGTTCAATTGCTCCCTAACAGATAAAAAAAAATAATAAGACCATTTTTAATGTGTAAATTAACACTCCTTTTCAAGAAGGAATGTTAAAATAAACAGAAAAAGTGAGACTATTAATGCAGACTTTCCAACAAATGTATTAACAAGACCAACTTACGACCCTGCTCCCCGTCAACACTATGAATTTTTTTATTTCTCTGAGACGGCGATTCTCAAACTAACTTTTAGCACAATACATTCCCTTACGCCGTAGCCACGCTGTAAATAGTATTCTACGAACTAAATATACTTACACGTAGGTATCGAATTCTTCTTGCAATAGAGCCACTTCTTCCTCTATCTCCTCTCTGTCGTCCTCGTCAGCCAGACCACAAGAAATCTCTCCCTGTTCAAGAGCTTTCTGCAGCCTCTTTTGTCCATCAGGTAGTTCACTTTCTAACACTTTAAGCTGTGATATTTTACTGCTTAGCGATTCTTTGTCGCCGGTCGCGTCGGAACATTTTCCTAACCTCTCCTTTGCGGCTCTAATCCATTGGACAAAATCTGTACCAGCATCAATAAACGCTTGATGTTGTTCGACTGTTTCCTTCTGTTTTTCATATAAATCTTTAGCCTGCTTTGACAATGTTTCGTACTTGCTGGTAATTTCAGACGCAGGCGCCTGTTGCATCAATTCCGAAGCCTTAGAAGTTACAGACTGTATCATGGGCTCAAACGAAACGATATCTTGTACAATATTGTTCGTTTGACGGAGTGTGGCTTTCCTTTCGCCGAGACTAAGACCGGTAGTGAGACCAGCAAGGCGATCTTGACCTTTCTTAGATTTGGCAACCTTTTGTTCACACACTTCTTGTAACTTTGCCTCCCTGTCAGATATCCATTGTTGCAATTGCGAGTAACTAGAACTGTAGTCCGCCCATTGCAGCAGAGCAGTCTCCAGATGAACCTTGGCTGTAGTCATTTTCTTAACGAGACGATCCCATTCATTTTGTAACTCCTTTAATTCAGTGTTAATTTTATCTTTGCCGTCGGATCGTGTGTTCCTCAAAACTTTCTCCCCACTGTTGACAGTAGCGTGAACTAGATTCTGACCTTCCTCACGGCGTCTTAGGAGATCCTCAATTTGTTCTAAACGTTTCTGTAATGCTTCTTTGCTGCTATTGCTACCAGCCTCACTACCACTTCGAGTAATATCCCAAGCATCATCAATCCATTTCTTTGTCTTAACATAGTTGTCGTCATAGTTTTGATGCTGTTCGTAATTAGTTTCTACCTTCTTCAATACATCATTCGCCATGTTTACCAAAACCTGGTATCTGGAGTTAAGATGGCGAAGTTGGTTGTTTACATAAGTGTCCAAATGTGAAGACAGAAGGCCGGAAGCGGAAACATTGAATTTATCAATATCAGCCTTACCTTTATTTAGTTGATCTACTATTTCCTTTACTTCATTTACTTGAGCCCCCTTTTCTTTAGCTGTTCCGTGCAAAACTAATTTATGATTTTTGATGAGAATTTCTTTTTGTTGCAACCAGTCCGAAAGCCTCTCGTATTCATCTTTGTACTCACGCCACTGGTTGATTGTTTCTTCCAGTTGGTTCTTTTGTTGTTTAATCTCATTGAAAAGATCGTCAAAGCTTTCTTTAAGAGCTTTCATTTCATTCTTAATTGTTATTTGTCCGTCAGGTGAAGTACTAGCAAGTACAACTTCACCCGTATGCTGCAAGTGTTCTAGTAACAACTCCCCTTGAGCTTGTTTATTAATAAGTGTTTCTAATGGAGCTACAGCATTTTCTATTGCTAACTTGTCGCTCAAAGGTTTTGATTTTAACGAAGGGACTTTTTCTCTTGCTCTGCTCAACCACTGAATAAGTTCATCGTGAGCTTCCTTGTATAAACGATGATCTTTATATTGCTCTTCGCGGTCTGAAAGCAATTTTTTAATTTTGTCATAAAGTGAGTCAAACTTGTTAAGAGCTTCTTGGGCTCTAGTAGCAGCCTGATTTTGTTGCCCGCTTGCAATCATTTCAGCCGCCTTAGCTTTAAGAGTATCAACATCTAATCGATCACAGCGTGCTTTTTCTTCAACTTCTTTCAGTTTTTCTAATTGAGTTCTCTTTTCGGACATGGAACTTTCAAAAGGCGTTAACTCCGCAAGCATATTTTCCAGCCAAATGTTGCTTTTATCAACGAATTGTATTTGTTCCAAAAATCCTGCCCATTTTGTTACAGAATCGTCCAACATATTCTTAGTTTCAATCATCCTTGACAATAAAGCTGACCACTGTTCTTGTAAAGTGACCAAAGAGTTATTAATAGCTTCATGGCCAGACGGTGCAGTGTTAGCCATTACATTTTGTGCTAGTTCCACCAAAGATTGTACTTTGGTAAATCCTTCATCTTTCGATAGCAGCAGATTTTGAATCAACACTAGCTTTGTTTCTAAGTCATCTTGTGAACATGAGCTCAAATCAGCGCAAAAGTCCAACTTATCTCTTAACTCCTCAATCCATTGGGAACATTCAGCGACATTGGTTGTGAACTCTTGATGAGTTTTAACGTAATGTTGCCATCTATTTGTTAAATCCTTTACTTTTTGGGATAAGCTTTGGTATTTTACAGTAAGGTCTGATATTTGTGAACCACGAGGTCCAAGCATACCCGTGTATAGATGTTGGGCCTTCTCTGTTATGTTATCGATTTCAAGTTCTTTTGCACGAACTTCTCCTTGTAGTTCTTGGAACTTATTATATTGTTCTTGTTTTTCAGATAGTGTTGCCTTAAGATCAACTGCATGAATTTGATTATCTGTATTTCTAATCCAAGCCAAGCATTGATCTTTCATATTCTCGTATTCATTCCATTGCTGAATTTTATTTTCTAAGCCTTCAATTGTTTTATTAATAAAGGATACCAAGCCCTCCCATTCTTGATGGGAAGCATCAACTTGATTTCGTATATTAGCCTGACCGCTACTCACAGTGCCAGGTAAAACTTTCTCACCCAATGATCGTATTTTATCGATGCGGTTCTTTTCCTCCGGTAAATTTACTTGCAATGATTTTAGCTTCTCGCAGTTACTACTTAAAGCTACTCTTTCTAAGTTAACGTCACCCCAAAGTTGTGCGGTATTATGAGTTGCCTCTATCCATTCCTGCAGATCCATAACAGCTTTAGTATATTGTTGATGGTTGTTGACAATAGCTTCGTATTGCTCAACAAAAGATTTTGCCCTTGCAAGAATTGCATCTTGTCTTTGCTTTAGTTGATTTATCTCTTTTCTAATATCTTTCGTTACGTCGGGTAAACTCTGAGCCCGTGTTTCTAAATCAATTATACTTTGTTGATGGGCAATAGCATCTTGCAGATAGTTTCTATAAACATTAAGTTGATGGCGTTTTTCATCCAAAGTAGCTTTTAATTCGATCTCTTTTGGAAGGTTCTTTTCAGCAATAGTCAACCATTCTTGTACAGCCTTCAAATTATCTTCAAAAGATGACCACTTGCTTAGTTCAGAATCCAAGTCTCTTTCAGCCTTAGTGATACTATCATACAAGTTGTCTATAGCCTGTTGAATATCCTGTAACTGTTGTTCTATCAATTCTTTTCCCTCTGGTGATGTAGATGGATATAATTTCTCACCAAGTTCAACTGTGTTATTCATTAAGAGAGTTGCATTGCGCTGTTGACTCATCAACTCGTTTAAGCTTTCCCGTTTAGCATTTATTCCTTCTGGGGTATTTGATAAGTTTGTTTGGCATTCTTCAAATTTGTATTGCGCTGTTTTAATCCACTCCGTACACTGGTTATATTTTTCTTGATACGCATTATGATCGTTAACTGCTTGCTGACATTTCTTAACAAGCTCTTTGGCAGTAGAATGCACAGATTGGAAGCGAGATGTCACTTGCTGGAGATTCATAGTAATTCTGGTATCATTGCAATTTTCAATGAGATCACTGAATTCATCAGTTAGTTTATCTACATCCTTCTCTGTCTTTTTAAGATTAGCCAGTATTGCCTGCAAGAAAATGTTTAACAATAAGTTTTAAGTTTATATGTCATTAACATTACGTTTAAACTAAACTACGACAACTACGATTAATATAGACAAAAAGGGTTATTTTCTTCTAATATATTACCATTTAGGATTTAATTTACTATACATATTAAACCAAAAACCATAAATAGTTAGTAAAACTTCATACAAAAAAGGAAAGTATAAGTTTATAGAATAAATGTTTGTTGTAGTTTTATCATCCCTCAGGTTAGATTCCAAAATTTTTGTAAATTAATCGCTACTGAAAATTATAGCAACTTTTATAGTGCAAAAATGAGGAGAGATTTGAAGTTTCTTTTTACTATAAGTCTTACTTGATCCAAGGCTTCACCCAGACTTATGACCACATTCAAATCAGTCTCGTGACAATCAATTGCTTTACATAAATCCTGTTTAACATATTGTATAATTAGTATCTTTGTTATTTACAAAAATAATATTAAATTCAAATACATACCTGGTATTTGTTAAGTTGATCAATTTTTTCCTCCAAAGTGGCTTTAGGTGTATAAGTTTTTAAGCTCATTTCCGTATCACTGAGCCAGTGCTGTAGGCGGTCATTGGCGCTATCAAACTCAATCCACTGCTGTATTTTGTCTTCAATGCCACGCTTGACATCATGAACAGTCGTAGTAAACTTTTCAAGATCAGCCCTGAGGAGACTTAATTCACGTGACATACCATCTTTACCTCTAGGTGATAACTTCGCACTGTTACTTTCTATTAGATCAGATAAAATTTTAAGCTTATTGCTGCCTGTCGGTATGGCGTCAAGTAGTTCTTGAATTTTTGCTAACTTGCTCTGAAGAGCAGCTTTATTTCCAGTAAAATCAGACAGTAAATGCAGACGATCCCACAAATGTTTTTGGTAGTCCTGCAATGATTTTTGTTGATCTGCGAAATTTTGATAGATTTCGTACGTACTTTCATGTTTATCAATTATACTTGACAACCTATTCGTCAAAGCATTATATCTGTCCCAAATAGATTGAATTAGGCTTGACATTTCATCATTTTCTTCTTTACCTGTGAGGAGGGTAGAAGCTACACTTTTAGCTTTTTCGGTAACTGTTTCAATTACCCGTTTGTGTGAGAGAATTTCTTGCAATAACGTTTTATTTTTAAGAAGCTTTGATTTAATTTCTTGGGCTGAATTTAGGACAGCTTTTTCTTCATTTTCAACAACTTTTTCTTTTTCATCTAACCAGGACAAAGTTTGTTGTAACACCTCTTGATAGCTAGACCACTGTAACGTTTGAGACTCGTATTCTTTCTGCTGCTGTAATATACTATCGTTTAATTGATCCCACCTTTCCCTTAAAACTCTGATTTCAGTACGAATGTTCTCCCTGCCGTTTGCAGCAGTCTCAGGCAACACTTTATCACCCGCTGTTGTCAGAATACCAATCTTGTGTTCACCATTGTCTCTTTCGAGTAGAAATACTTGCAATTTGTTTCCCTTGTTTTCAATGCTTAATTTATCCTCTTTAGTTATCATCTGTGACAGTTGTTCTTCTAAGGGTTTTAACCATGTTTCAAATTCGTTTCTCAACTGAATATATTTTTTATGATCAGCAACCACTTCGGACCAATGATTAAGAATTTCTTTCGAAATAACATGCAGCTGTTGGTAGCGGCTGCTGACTTGTGTTACAAGAGGCTTAAGTCTTTCAACGCCACTTATTTGTATAAGATTATGTGATTCATCAACAAAGAAGTCAATTTCCTTTTCTTTTGCGTGGATATCGTTACGAAGATCAACATATCTTTTTAACTGGGCCTCCTTTTCTTGTAATGTTGAACATAGTGCCTGATCGCGACATTTTGTTTCCATGTCCCTTAGCCATTCAGTGATAGCTTCAATAGAAGAATCAAATTTGTTCCAAATATCTAGAGTACTTTTTAGCTTATGTTCCGAAGATCCAATGTTGTCAATAGCGTTGCGAAGTTGAGCAAGTAAGTTATCAATTTCTGTTTTAATGGCTGCATTGCCAACTTCAGATGTACTTTTGCTAACCAAGGTGAATGCAGATCTGATTTCGTCCAATTTACTAGAACCAATTTTTTCGATGTCCTTTAAAGAAACAACAGTCTGTAGTTTTCTAATAATTTCGGGTTTTTCACCAGTAGTATTTTCGCAGTCCAATATTTTTTCTGATTGTGAACCCAACCATTCTTTAAACTGTTGGATAAGACGTACTAAATCTTCGTGGCGTTTTACGCAGTCCTCTAGATTATCTTGTAAGTTTTGGGACTTAGTTACAATGTTCTGAAATAATTGCTTTATTGATTGTAAATATACATTCAATGATGCATCGTGTGTTTGATCAACAAGCTGCTGAGCTTTATCGCAAACAGACTCGACAAGTTGTTGGTGAGTCATTATTTCTTGGTGCATTAACTTGTGGTTTTGTAGCTGCGCTTTCTTTTCTTCCAAAGATGCTTTTAACTCGGTATGACGCTGCATTGCTCTTTCAACATCTTTTAACCATTTAGTTAGTTGCTCTTGAGCTAAAGAAAAATCAGAAAATTGTAAAAGACATTGGTCCAGTTTATTGACGGTCTCTTGAAAACTATCACCAAAACTGTCCCATAAAGTTCTAATTTTTCTAATCTTTTGGCGTATAACTTCTCTTCCATCGGGACTAGTGTGTGCATATAACTTTTCTCCTAAACTGAGAAATTCTTCGAAAGCAGGGGTTTTCTTGTTCCTAGTTTCATAAAGCTCTTTAGCTTTATTTTGTTTCTCTTGTAAAATGGCATAGTCTCCAACTATTTCATTAAGGTCTTGTAGCTCACCAAGCATACCTAGTAACCAGTTTTCCATATCATTATAGTCTTTCTCAAAAGCACTGTGTTCAGATACAAATACTTCATACTTGGAAATAATTTCATTTACAAGGTTGTTTAAGGTATGGTAACGCGTCGTCAATTTAGATGTCTTATTTGTAAGTTCAGACTCACTCGAAACAGGTTGTTTGTTACTTGTCAAGGCAACGAAATCTGCGTTTCTTGAAGCTAGCTCGCTTCGTATCTCCTTAACTTTTCGCAAGTGGCCTATTTTAGCCTCAAGATTATTTTTAAGGCTTTGATCTCTGAGTTGATTTTCCTTAATTTTTAACCACTCTTCAAGTTCATCGAGAGTTTTTTGACTTTCATTCCACTGCTTCAACATATCTTTCAACTTTTTATCTTGTTCTTCACACTGCGTAGTAAATTGGTCCCAAGTTGCTTTTAATTGTTCGAAATCACTTACAAGAACAGGATGTCCATTCGCACTTGTATTTTCTAAGACAGTGTGTAATTGCGATTTTAGTTCATCGAGAATATTCTTAATATTCTGTGTTTTAGACGTGACCTTCTCTATAGCAGAGATTTTAGCGTCAACATCGTCCTTTTGTGTTACAACACTGTAAGTTAGCATACTATTTTCAGCAACAATATGATTAAGGCGATCACGAGTTTCTTCAAACATCTGCACATACTTTTCATGATCTGTAACGTGGGATTCACAAGCAGCTATTCTTTTACCAAGTTCCTTTGACATATCTTTATATCGGTCTATTGTTTTAGAAAGACTTTTCTCCGCTTCTTCATCTGGCATTAACTTAATTTTCTCCGTTAATTGTGAAAGCATCGATTCGTGTAATTCAACTTCTTGAAGTAAGATCTTGTTAGCATGAAGTTGCGCTTTCTTTTCAGGTAACGTAGAGCGTAACTTGAAATCGCCTAACTCTTTTTCCTTGTCACTTATCCATTTCTGCACTTGGTTGAAGGTGTCATCGAATGAAGACCTTTTGTTTATAGTTGTTTCAATATCTTTAATAACGTTATTCAATGAATCGACAGAATCTTCAAAATAATCTCTTAAAGCTCTTAGTTCATTTCTCACTTGTTCACGCCCTTCTGGATTAATTCCACTGAATAAGGCTTCGCCAGATTCAATAGCATTATTTAGCAATTTTTGACCCATTTCTTTGTTTTCGCTAAGTTTTTTCACTTGTGCTAAATCAGCAGCAGATGGCTTAGCGTGCTTACTCATTGCAGCTAAGTCTGCGATCTTTGAATTAGCGTCTTCAAGCCAATTTTTAAACTCCATGATTGATTTGTCATATGTTCCTTTATTGTTCTGAAGGTCTTTAAGTCTACTTAGATGATTATCCATAAACTTACTTACAGTCTGATATCTGCTTACTAGGTGATTAATATATTGCAGTACGCGTGATTCAGGATTGCATGATAATATCTTGTCGCCAATAGCTGTTAGTTTATTAACTTCATCTCCGTATTTTTTAATATCGTTATTAAGTTCTTCGATTTCAGTAATTTTATCTTTAATTGCATTCATATCATGTAGATTAGCAGATTCTTGTCTTATTTGATTTTCCTGCCCTCTCAACCATAATGAAACATTTTCTAATAATGTTTCATATTCTTGCCAAGCTTCAATATTTCCTTGCAGTCTATTTTTTATTTCTTCATAGTTTGCTGTCAAAACATTTAGATTCTTTTGAGCTTTTTCTGTTTGGACTGCTGCTTCTTGAGCAGTTGCAGGTTCAGCGACAACACGCAGTATTTCACAAGCCTCCTTTAATTCCTTCACCTTTTGATTACAATCAGCGATGCCGTTCTCAACATCGCCAAGAGCAGCAGCTTTGACTTCTAAGTTATATTTATCACTTGACACATCCGGTACACACCATCTTGTCTTATCGTCTAAAATCTTTAAATTTCTATTAAACATACTAAGTTTATCGGTAAAGAGTTTTTGTAAGAAAGTCAAAAGAGTTATCTCGGTTTTATTAGCATGTACTGTTACACTTTCAAATCTTTTTTGTAATGTATTAAGTTCTTTTGGAACCAATGATTCATAGAATCCTGGATAGTTTGCGTTCATTTCAGAAACATTTTGAGAGAGGTTATCAATCTCATCACTTAGATTTTGTAGCTCGGTTTTGCAAGCTTGACATTTCTTTAAGCGGTCTAATATCTTCGCATTATCTCCAGACATATCGTCACATTTAATAATATCATCTCTGATTTTGCTAACACCATCAGAAAGACGTTTAATATTGTCTTTTAATTTGTTCTCTTTAGATTCTAAAGACGACACTGCGCTTTCTAAGTTATCAGCTAACGTTTGCAATGCTTCGAATTCTTTATCTAGATATTCAATTATAGAAGAAACTTGCCCCATGGGGATATTTTTATTAAGGTTAGTAATCTGTTCACATTTAGCTTTTATACTGTTCTTAAGTCCAGTGTATATTGGCAACTCTTCCTTATAATTTGTAAGATGATTTTGTCCAAACCTTATTTCCAAATTATCACAGGCATTCGATAAATTTTGCCCCGTTTCACTTAACCAGGTGACAATTTGATTCTTCGTATCATCAATCTGGCGCCAGACAAGAAGTTGGGATTCTAAATCTTGAATTCTCTTAATAATGGCATCATTTTCTTTTTCCCAAAGTGTCTGAGATTCTAAGAATGCATTTTCTAAAGGACTCGTGTCGAATCCTCCTAATGTTGATGCTTGTTTTAGTACAGATTGCTTAATGACGTCCATTTGATCTAACAAACCTTTGGATCGTTTAAGAATTTCATATGATTTTCTAGCTTTATCTAAGGCTTGGGCGGTTTGCACATAATCATTCGGAGTATCTTTGCATTCATTATGTAGTTGTTGAGCTTTATTTAATTCTCGGTCAAACGCAACAGTAAAATTCTTCAACTCTTGCAATGTAGACGATAGTAATATATATTTGTTTTTAGTGTCACGAACAGAATTAACTACTTGATCCCAATTGTTGTCAGCTGCGGATAGTGAATTCTGGATTGTTCCCATGTTAGGTTGATCCTCTCTCATTAAATGTAAGCCCTCTTCTCGTAGTTCTTTCCTTATGGACTGTTTTTCTTTAAGTTCCGTATCCAATTTATCTAACTGTTCTGATAAGTCTTGAATTGCAACTTCAGTCAATAGTACAGGTTTTTGAACCATTTCATTCAAAGTCACCTGAACGTTGTGTAAGACGTCAGACACTGTTTTGTGTTGTAAGTTAAACTTATCCCATCTAGCACCAACCTTTTGAACCAAATCTCTTTTAGTTGTGACTTGATTTAATGAAGCCTCAGCCTTCATTTCAATTTCTTTAACTAAGCTTGTAGGTGAAATTATTCTACCAGTGTTTTGATCAGTAACTTTGACTTTGGATGGTCCATCAAGTAGAACGACATTACTCGTCCATTCAGGCACTGTTGTAATAATGTTAACAAGCTCCTGGCGCAACACTTCATAACTTTCTGGTGTAAGTTTAGGTCCATCGATTTGATATTGAATGTGAGCTAATTGCTGTTTAGTATCTTCGAACCAGTTAAGTAAATCGGACCATTTCTTCAGTATTGCTTTATTTTGTTGAATATCTGATTCAAGGAACTGATAATGCTGAGCGATGTTTGTATAAGTGTCACTTAAAGTTCGTGATTCGTCTGGATGAGATGTAAGCGTCATATTTTTCACTTCATTGTAGATATCAGCGAACTCGGGTGCTTTAGCTGCATGTTCTTGAAGCAAAACATGCGTAGATTGTAACGACTGTTCCACTCTGTCTGCACCTATTTGATCAAAGCTTTCAGTCTTCCTTTTAAAGTCATTAATCCAGTTGTCGAAGTTATGAAGTTTAGTCATGAATTCCTGTCGGACAATTATTTTATCCGACAGCTCATTTATTTTGGCCCTGACAGTTTCAGCGAGAGCGTTCGTTCTATCCTTAATGTCGGATACTTTATTTTTTAATAGAGTAGCACCTTCTGGCTGTACACTATGACATATATTATCACATGTTTGAGATAACGTAATTATCTTCGCCTGCTGCTGTGAAATTTCATTGCCAAATGATTTAAGTTTATTTAATTCTCTATCTAATTTCTCAACTTGCGGTGATTCGACGGTTACATTACGACTACTTAGAAGTTTTTCACCGCTTTCAATCCAACTTTCAAGCTTTTGTGCTTCTCGCTCAAAGTTTTCCCAATTAGTAATGAGCTTCTCTAATTTGTTGTTCCATTGATCAGCTTGATCATGAACAACTGCCCATCTAGAATGAATGGCATCTACTTCATCAGGAGCGCTAGTTTTTCCCGATAACTGATGACTTACACTGGACAGAATTTGCAAATTCATCAACTGTTTTTCACAATCAGTGATCAAAGCCCGCGAGTGTTGTTGTAACTGCTGAGCTTCTGGTAATGTTGTCGGTTTAGGAACATTGGCCAATTTAATTTCTGCATCTTCAATCCAGGGCTTAATTTCAGCAACACCTTTTTGATATTTCTGCCAACTAGCAAGATCATGTTCTACAACTTTGGTCTGATGTTCCGCAGATCTTTGAAGGTCCGCCATCATTTTTTCTAATAATGCAACTTCACCTTTTAACCTGTTAGCGTCATGTACGCGATGTTCAATAGCTAACTTGTTTCCTTGGTCTGCAACATTTTTAATTATGTCTAATTTTTCAGCAACTATTTTCTGCAAACCTTGCGATTTCTCAACCCTCTCTTCAGGTGTGATATTCTCGGACCGTATCTGAGAAATTAAAGCCGGACTTTCCTTTTTAATCCATTCGCGTACATGTTCCAATTTACGCTCAATTTTTACCCACTCTTCATTAAATTTCTCCAAATGCTCGACTTTGGTATGAACTTCATCTTGAACTTTATCCAATTTTTGTTCAATAGTTTGCAAGTCTTTTTCAATAACAGGTTTCGGCTTATTGGCTGTAAGTGACTGTAGTTCAGCATAAGCTTGCTGTAGCTGTGGTAATCGTTCTCTCTTAGCTCTTTCCAAATCTTCATTTATTACTTTAGTCTCGTGAAGCTCACGACTTACATTAGTTACGCCCAATTCTAAGCCTGGATGCGCAACGTAATTCTCAATTTTGTCAATATCTGACAATAACTCCTCCTTTTGGTATTCGTAATTAGACCAAACCTTTTGCGTATCGCGTAACTTATGAAGACGGTCTGTTGAAGTTTCATATGCTGTATTCCAACCAGTTTCCAGATTTCGGACGTCATCCCTTACAAAGGCGGGAGCATTAGCGTCCTTAATGAGTTCCTTACCTCGTTGTAACATTGACATAACAGAAGGCCGATGGCGATCAAGTTTTTGAACAGCAGCTTGTTGCTCAAGAACCAACTGTTCAACCTGTTGTAAAGATTGAGGTTCTGGCTCGACCATGGCTTGTTCTTTTGCGCTTTCTAATATGCATATTACCTCATGTACTTCACGCCTATAGGTGTAACACCTGGTATATGTTTCTGTCTTTATCATTGTAATTTCAATAGTTGGGATTAGGTTTTTATACCTTTGAATAAGGTTTTCAAGTTTTATTTGTTCATCTTGTGCTTCCATTTCTGAACAATGATGCGTTAACATGTCTAATGTTTGGACTAACCATTTCATGTCCTCCCTTTTTCTATCGGCTTCACGGCAAATATTCTAGAGAAACATAAATAATAGGTTGATAACTAAGTAAATAATAACTACGAAACTAATTTAATATATGGTATTTCTAGAGGATGAAAATAGTTACCATCAACTCTCTCAGCTGTGTCCACAGTAAGCATAAAAGGGTTGGATACAAATTAAAATATACATTTAAATAAATAGATTAACTTAGGAAACATAACCATATTGAGTATCCTTTTACGGAAAAATACTAGCAACCAGGCAACTTAGTCACAAATTGTGGGTTCGAATCCTAGGCAACGTTATCCTTGTGTCCCAAATACGATACCAGCCTATCACCTTTCAATTATCGTATGTGGCAGGGATGCTTATTGAGGTACTGGCTTATAGGCCTAATGGTGACAGTGCTTTTTTTTAAAAATTAGGGTGACAAATGAGCACACAGTCCACCTGGTGGAAAGTGGATACTGTGTCATAGCTAATGCAAACACTTATGACACTATAATATCTCAGATTCTATAACAGCATCCAAAGGCATATTTAAATTGTCACTGCGGTCAAAATAAGTCAGAAGGATCATCAAAGAACCGAAGTTGCAGTTATATACATAAATTGACAAATAGATATCAATCACTGCCACCCAAAAACTTTTTTCCATCGGTTGTCGGTTCTTTGAGCAACATGGCCGGCCCATTGCAACTTCAGCTTACTAATCCGTTAAAAACCATACATGTTAAAATATTTGGATAATATCAAGAAAATATACAATTTTTATATTTTTCTATCACTTACCTGGAATATAGTCTTTTCCCTTTCAAAAGCTTCAGCAGAGTCAACTTCTCTTACTATGCTATCCATAGTTCTATCTACATGGTCCATCCATTTCTCCATCTCCCGTAACTTTTCCCGGTAGGCATCCCATTTGGCTGGTATTCTCTGCAACTGTTGTCTGAAGTGTTCAACTCTGTGAACCGTGGATTCCCATTGCTGTTCACATTTTCGGACTGCTTCATCAAGCGTCCTGTCACCAGTCTGCTGTGTGTAACTTGCGGATATTTTCTTTAAATTCTGAAGGCAGTGCTCCACTTGCATAATCTTTCCTTGGTTACGGAAGTACTCCTCGTTTCTGATAAGAATGCCGTCGGCATCGTCACTTTGATTATAGGCCTATAAGATTATAAAGGATTTTAGTTGCTGCTCAAAATAAAAATAGTTTTGAAATATAAATTTAAAAAAGTTACAAAAAATATTTTGAAGAATTGTGATAATATAGATAGAGAGATTCTTTTTTTTTGGCCCATGGTTATCATAAGAAGCGACTTAGGGAAAATAATAGGAAGACTCCTAAATAATAGGTTAATGTAAGATCTTAAATATCATATCATCCTTAGGTAAGTTTAAATTTACCTTACACTTCCATTCGTGATTTATAATTTAATTTAAAAAGGGCTATTGCGATGCATGTCATTCAAAACCTAGTTTAGCTTGTTTTATGTTAGGTGCTCCAAATACTAAGATACATTGCCAGTAATATATAATTCTGGTTAGAAACACTATTAAACGAGAATTAATGTTTAATATATAATGAATGTAAAAATTATTACCTGTTCCTCATAAACAAGTTCCTTCTCAATATCTTTAATGCAGTGATGGAAGACAGCCTCATCAAGGCGGAACTCCAAACGCATAAGATGTGGAGGTGCACAGTCTAAAAGTTCCTTCCAGCGACGCTGTAAGTCTTCAACGGTCTTTACAATATGGGGTCGATCTTCAGCATTCACTAGCTGTTAACAATGTTATTAGGTATTTAAAATTTCCAGAGGGAAACAAAAACACTAGATCCATTGCCAGCCACATCTTTCTAATTACAACTTAAAATAATAAAAACAGCAGTTAGCAACTCACAGGTCGAGCATGGATATTATTACAAATATCTCCCCTAGAAGACGATTTGTAGGGGTAGTCATGTTCAGTAGTGAACCACTGATGGGCTGTGATTATGATGATGATGGTAGTGGCGGTGGTGTTAGTGGCAGTGGTGGTAAAAACACTTTATTGTATTTTGATAACTACATACGGAGCGGATGTTGTCAGCATGAAAATAACTATTATTTCTATATATTACTCGAAATTATTTACGTAAAAAGAAATTATATTCACACAAAAACTTTCCTAATAATTTTATAAAAAAATTGTTCTTATCTTAGAAAAATCTAAACACGCACTAAGCACTAAGCTCTAAGCACTTTGAATGTAGATTATAAATGAATATCTATAGACTAACCGAATTTTATTTAACTAGAGGATAGAAAATTTTATACTGATTCTATAATGCCAAACTTCTTCAAAGAAAAGTAGTCTTTTAATATATGTTATTATCGGTTATAGTGCTGTGGGTGGGTGCGGTCTCATGAGACCGCTAGGGATTTGACGCAATATGGCCACAGTCCCACGAAACCGCTTGGGGATTGAGCGGTTAAGGTCTTTCCTTCTAAAGTAAGTTAAATGATATTTCATGTTTCTTACCTCAATAAGCTCTCTTCCGGACCTCACTAACTCCGAAACAGCCCTTTCATCAGCTTCTTGGAAGAATCTTTTATGGAAATCAACAGCCTGTTTCGAATCTACTCTGTTATCTGACAAAAGAGCTTCTGCTCTTGACGCCCATTCTTCCACAGCACGTTTCTTTGTCTCAAACTCATCCCAGGCTCTTACAAGCCGTTGCAATTCTGATTCATGACGCATAGCTTCCGAAGAAACATGTGCAAATCTGAAAACAAATTCCATGAAATACAAATTAAAAAAATAACAAAACTTTCTACTCTACCAAGAGCTTTATAAACATAAAAAAATACCTTAGGCAGTAAATAAAATGTCTATACAATACATGAAGGGTAAACTTTGTGTATGAAGTGTGAGATCTGGCACACATACTTAAAATTTATATGGAGAAAGAGTGCAAAAACCTAAAACATATATGCAATATTGTTACAAATACATAAAATAAAACATCCATTATTTAGGTTCATACTACCAATGTCAATTGTCAAACACATAATAGTCTATGGTTAAACAGCCGAACTGTTAACGTTTGCATAATTTATAAGATCTCAATTCGAATATGCAAGCATTATAAAGAACCTTCATTAAACAATTTATTACCTACTGGAACTGTTTTACCTTGTTTTTATAAAGTAATTCTATATCATATTATATTTTTATTTTTATAAAATAAGTGTGACAAATGATCACACACTCCGATTCATGGTAAGTGGATGCTATAGCCCATAGACATCTACATCTATTTTAGTTTAAAAATCAAAATGCAGATGCATTGCCATCCCTGAGGGCTAAAATGGAAGGAATGCCTCATTTCCATTAAAATGGGTCTCCAGTTCTCTACTTACAAAACAGAGCAGAATTAAGCTGTTTTTTTACACTGGTATTCGGTAAGAGTGTGGTCCTTTCCAAGTCGGGCCGACCCATTTGTGCTACAACCATAATAAAAATGCAGCATGGCTTTACCATGTTTAAATGAAGTTAAAGTTTAAATAAAGTCCATCTAGGGG
>DWHP01001358.1:0-16307 GCA_018247895.1 Parnassius honrathi
CGGCGGTTCATTTTGGAGGAACGGTAACGAACTCAGTGTTATGTTGTGCCCATCACTAGTCGTGACTAACTGATAGGGTGTCAGGAACGCATTCTCTGAACGGCCGAACTATATCCAGCTTTCACAGTAATATTGCATACGTTTTTCCAATTACACATTTTAGGTTATAATTGTTTTATTTTTTTGTTCTCGAAAACGTTGCATTACCTTTTAAAATGATAATATTAAAATTGGGGACCAAACCTCTACCAAACAAAACACCTTAATCCCCCAAATTCTTACCAAACATAATCCAATCCGAATAACATTCGAAAACATTGAAAACGCTACAAAAGTCTGGCGTAAAGATAATCTACCCTATTACTTGTAATCTACGTTGAATAAAAAGTTCTAATGATTTCTTATATTTACCCGAGTACTGCAAATTGAATAAAACCGTTTTTACAGATTTTATCACGTTTAATTTACTTATTTTTAATTCCCGGCGTATCGAGTGTTTTACAGCACCCCTGGTCACGGGGAGGAATGAGATGTTTGATGTCTCGATGTCATAGTTAGCTCAGCTACCTTCAGGTTTTGAATATTACTTTCTAGTCCGATCCACTCAGGACGAGCTTAAAGTATCTTGAAGTCTTCAAGACTTCTCAGAGAGACTTTTCGAGATTACAGTAACTTGAAGAATCCAAACACAAGCGTACCACTGCAAGATTTCAAAATCGGAAATGAGGATGTTTTAAGAAATAATTTTGCTATCGTGCGAAGAGAAGACAATCGCTATTAACAATAACCATGATAATATCATATTGGAAATGGGCTTTTTAGATCAAAGATCCTAAGCAGGGACATATGGTCGGCATAACCTATTGTACTATGGAAACTTTATTTAAGTTTTGTATTTTAAACATAATTGCTGCTGCTTCATTGTCAACGTTCATGTGTATGCAACGATCTCGAAAGCATTGCGATTGATCTCACTCTATCATACTACATTATGTGTACCTAATCATTATTTAACGGCATTTTACTTATACATCTCGGCTGTGCAGAGTTCGGGAGGTTGAGGACACATTTTCTCCATTTTTTCATGGTGGATAATGATAACAGAAACAGATTTTATATTTTTGTTGTAAAAATATTACATGCATAGTTTCAGGCGTGCACCGCGTCTATGTGGATTAGTGTTAAGTAAAACATACAAGAGATCTAATAACAAGCACTAATAAGACAAAAAGCATAAGAAGAGATAAAGCTGAAATTAGTGAAGAAATCAAGGTAAACATGAGAAAAGACCGACAAAAGTACAGGTTAGAAACACTGGAAAAGTGCATAAGTACAGAAAACAGGAGGCATTAAGAAAGCAGCTAAACTATTGCCACAAAAAAGGGATAGGATACCCGATATTAAGGATAGAAATGACAAATGTGCAACTAGGAAGTAAAAAATTATTTTATTAGCTACTAACTTCTTTCAAAACTTGTACACAAAACAAAATATTATATACACAACTGACTTGAAAAATATGGATGAAGTTTCAAAAATAATGAATGTAGAAGTAAATAAAGTTATAAAAATACAAAAGAAGGATAAAGCTCCTGGTTCTGATGGTGTAAGTAATGAATTTCTTTTTAATAAAGACCTCCTTGTACCCACACTTACATATTTAACGATGTTTTGAATAGCAAGGTAATGCCAAATTAGTGGACAATATCAACTATAATATTATTACATAAGAAGGGTGATAAGCATAATATCATAAAAATAATATAATTACAGACCTATCAGCCTAGTGTCTAATGTTTACAAAATCTTTGCTAGTTATCTTAAATCGAATTACCAAAATACTTGACGAAAATCAACCAAGGGAGCAAGCAGGATTTAGAAGTGGATATTCAACATTACTTAATATTCATGTCGTCAAGCAACTGTTTGAAAAAAGCAAAGAATACAATATTACCTCCTACTGCCGCTTTCTTGATTATTATAAAGCCTTTGACTTGCTCGAACACGAAATGATTTGGCAAGCACCTAAGAACCAAGTTGTTGAACATAAATACATCAAAATACTGAGAAATATCTATTACCAAAATCGAATTAGAGAAAGAAGGAAAAGAAACAAATATAGGAAGAGGGGTGCGTCACGTCAGGGCGATCCCCTGTCACCTAAACTTTTCAGAGCGGTATTGCAGCACATATTTCGCCATTTAGAATGGAAGGAAAGTGGACTACAAATTAACGGAGAGAATTTGTCGTACCTAAGGTTGGCGGAGGATTTGATAATCTTCTCACCATCAAGTGAAGGTCTTCAGGTAACTCAATGAATTAGATACAGAGGGTCGCAAGGTGGGATTGGAAATGAACACCTATAAAACTAAAGTCATGACAAATGGGAAACAGGAACCAATATATATACATATATACAACAATAATATCGATTATGTAAATGAATACATCTGTCTAGGCCAAATAATTTCACCAACAGATATAACTGCAAAGGAATACGACAGACGTATAGGAAACGCTTGGAAGCAATACTCGAGGCTAAAAGAAATAATGAAAAACAAAGATGCTTAAATACTACATAATTGTCAAAACGCCATGGAGAGGAATATGATGGGAAAAAGATTATCTGACAGAGTAAAAACCAAAACTATAAAGAAACTAATAATGTATTGTACACAAGATTTAAGAAAAGGAAAAGAGGTAGACCATTCAGGAGATGGGTTGATGACATGATGACAAAGCAGTAGCTGGCAACATATGGACCAAACAGCTGGAAATAGAGAGTTGTGGAAATAATTGGAGAAGGCCTTTGTCAAAGAAAGGCAAATGGACAGGAACTTTAACCTTTATCAAAGTCTGTATAAAAAATTTAACCTTTATTAAAGGCTATTATTATTATTATTATTAGAACATACAAGAGACAGTACATTTGTTTCGTACGAGACAACAATTTAAGAGTGGCACAACATTTGGATATGTAAGTACCTACTACTTCAAATTTAATGTCACATAAAACGAACTATAGGTTAAGAGCGAAAGAGGACGGAGCACATACTTCAATACCACTTGTTTTTTAATCAATGGAAATTTATTTGAGTGATAGACCATTTTTTTACAAGTATAATGAATGGATACCTCCTTTACAATTAATGTATGTTTTATTATGTATTTACTTATTGAATGGGTACCTCCTTTATAATTAATTTATGTATGTATTATGTATTTACTTATAACTTAATAAAATTACAAACAAATCATCTTCACAAAAATGTTACAATGGAGATAATAAGTGAAGACTTTGATAAAATCGTTATTTGTCCATTGTCAATCATTTCTTATTACTTCGTAACAAGTCTTTCGACAATGCCTTAATATCACATTGTACGGTAGTGCACTACGAATACAGCAAGGACATAATCGTTAATTCAAATGTACCACCAAACTTGTCGTAACTCCTCACCTTATTTGAAGGGGGATATAGTTCAGTACAAAAAATTTCATTTCATCTTGCGTTGTAATACACCCGAACAATTGTTTGCTTTCACTTCATTGAATGGTAGGTACTTGCTTTTCTGGGAGTGTTTAATGCAAGGAATGTCTCAAACATGTTTACCACAAAGAGCAAACAGCTTGCTCTGTACCTGACATGGAAACTGATATGCCTCACAGCTTGTAAATATACCGGCTCTGTATACCATTTGAATCGAAACACTGCAGTGCGAGCACAGACTACTGTTTGGCTGGCTGTAATTAAATTGCCTATCTCTCTATACTACTACTTGTTCTACTATTTATTTGGCTCTCTATACAACTAGTTTTTTCCATTATTAAACCAATACTGAATTTGTTAAATGTTAAGTTACATAAGTCACATGCTAAGGAGCAATATTTAATAGTGATAACAGTAATATTTTTGTAACTACTTTTGTTTACCTTATTTTACAAGGTAATTAGGTCGCCACAAATCTATTAATATTATTTTATTGAGATGGAAAACATATAAATCCTTTCTAAAACCAGCAAGTGCGAGTCGAACTCACACATGTAGGGGTCTGTACCATCATACTATGTAGGTAGGTACTAAGAAGGTAGAATATAACAACACAATCTCTGTGAGCATTTTAAGCATCACTTGTTGCCATTATTGTGACGAGTAAAAAAAGCCAAAAAGAACATGTTTCTAGCAGGGGAGACCCATTTAATTTTTAATTTATATTTATTTTTATTACTTGTTGTCACAACAGCAACAGTAATATACATTCTGTGAAAATTTCAACTGTCTACCTATTACGGATCATGTGATACCACTTGCTAACAGACAGACAGACAAACATACCGACAGCCAAAGCTTAGTAATAGGGTCCCATTGGTTACGCTTCGGGTACAGAACCCTAATAAAGCAGTTGTCACCGTCAGTCAGTCAGTTTTTCAAGTTTTCGGGTAAGTAATTTTCATTTGTAATGTTTTGTGTACAAATGCAAATATTTAAAAATTACAGTTTTTAAATATATGTATATGTTATATGTTATGCAACAACCATCAAATGAAGCATAATGCCACCCGGGTTGGCTATAGACATCCAGTACTTGATTTTGATAATGTTTTCAGTCTAGGAGGCTTGTTAGGGTTAAGCTTGACCCTATTACACTGTTTTTGGATGTCGGAAATGCGTTTTGAATCAATTACGATAAAAACAAATTTTACTAAAAATTGTGTAATAATGAAATGCAAATATGTCAATTTGTTCTCGTATTATAAAGCAGATGTCCGGTACTTGAATTTTTAATTTTGTTTTTAATGTAGGAGGATTGTCAGGGTTAACCATTTACATCGTTTTTGGATTTCAGAAATGCCTTTTGAATTAAATACAATAAAAATAAATTTTACTAAAAATTACAATAACGAAACGCAAATATGTCAACTTGTATTTTTAACACAGATACACTCATAAAAAAGTTAATCACTCAGACCCAGACAATCCATTTGTGGCTACAGACGGGACTTACATAAAACAAATTGAGTCACAGTGAAGAGCAGTCACGAGTATTTTCAGAAAACAGAATTATAACAATTTACATTATATTATTTCATTTACCACTATCATAGCAGTTTAGAGCAACCAGACTTTATAGGTAAGATTGGTTGAATCAGTTCTAAAACCGAATTAGCACACCCCAACTACACATAGGCTTGTCTGCCCTACCCCTAGACTATTTTTGTAAAGCCATAAGCACGGAAAGAGAAAAGCCCCGCCCGCTGTAGCAAATCGCAGGCACCCAACTGAGCCATAGCGGCTGAGGCTGGTCGCCGAAGGCGACCAATAAGCCGAAGCTGCGGAGGAGAGCATGGGTGCCTGTGATTTGTTACGCAAGGGCGAAGGGGTGTTCCGCAGTGCCGAAGCCTTTGCAGAAGTAACATTGCGACAATATTCCTGTATAAAAAAGTGAGGTTATGATCTTACAAAAAAAACTATTACTCATAAACTATACATTTCTGCAATGTGGGAAAGGTAGGGTGCTTCTCATGACCCCCTCTCCCCCCTTCCAACACCTAACGGCTGTTGCAGAAGTGACTTTCTTAAATAAAACTATTATTTACGGATTTTATCCGTAATATTAAAATTATCCTCCTATCCTAAATTAAATCCAAACCCAAGCATACTACTGCTAGACTTCATGATACTATAAGCTCGTTTTGCGTAAATCGGACCAAAAATTAATAATCAAAAACTGAAGGTAGCCAGACTAACTATGACATTGGGACGTCAAACATCTCAGTCCCCCCCGTGACCATGGGTGCTGTAAAGCACCCGAAACGTCGGGATAATAAAAAAATAAGTAAAAGTGTTAATTAAACGCGATAAAATCCGTAAATAATAGTTTTATTTAATACTTAACACTAAACAAAAACTACAACAAGTGTTTACAAAAAACTATTTACGTAAACAGCGTTAAAAATACATCAATCGCCTAGAACGTGCCAGCCCCGACTGCGTGTTACACCCTGGGTGAATAGCGATTTTAGGTAATTATTCCACGCAGGTAGCACGAGTGACAGAGGCCTGACAAAAGACGCTACAGCTTTAATTTTATTGAAATATGTACGTAACTATAGGTGTTAAGTCCAGGACTAAAGAAATCGAGATTGAATGTGTAATGTTACAGAGCAATCCTGTGATCGGTGATGGCGATGAGAGCTATACGATCGCGATCGAGATTGAATGTGTAGCTTACGAAATCTAATAGCTTCGGAGTCATTATGGTCATTATGTCATAATTTGTTAGCTTTAAAAATAAGCACTGGTGATGATTAATTGATAGAAGTTTATTGACTACCTCATTAATCTTGTGCTGATCATATTGATCCCAGGTTTGAATCCCGGTCCAGAACAAAATAAGATATTGGGTTTTTCTGTCATAAATTATCGCTTGCAGTCTGGAGTCAAAAGGTTGCGGTGTTTCACTCATTAACTCGGGAACCTCGTAAAGCCTTTAGTCCTTCACCTGATCTTTCTCCACCTATTCAGTCGTGTCGGAAGCCCCTCTATCGGACGGTGAGACTAAGATAATTGAGAGTGCACTTGTAATTGCACACACATTCTTGCAATCTTTCTTTAGACTATCTGAGTTAATACATTATGTTAAAACATGTGTCTCGAACTATGCCAACGTCCAAATGGATTTTGGAAACTGTTCCAATTTAAAAACGCACTCAGGCCGAAAAACCCTCTATATCTGCCATTGTGGTATACGGTAATGTAAATTGTATAGATTACTTTGCCAAAAAGAATGTTAACAAAATCGTATACATTAATGGAAGCCTTGTCACGCATGCTTTTCAAGATACGGAATAAAAATTACAAAATCACATTTGCTGTTTTACAACGGACAGTTTTCCTTTTTTTTACAGTAGATGTTTTTTTGTTAAACTTTATAAATATTTATATTTATTTCACCAAAGCGGCTAATTTTGTTTTTATCTCGCAAAATTATTCTGTGATTTATTCTAGGCCAACTTATAATTCAGCAAGTAATGTTCCATATTGAATATTGATTAAAAACTACTTTTACGGATTTTATCGCGTTTTATTTATTTTATTTTTAATAGTCGACGTTTCGGGTGCTTTCCAGCACACATGGTTACGGGGTACTGAGGTGACTGACGTCCCGATGTCAAAGTTAACCCAGAGTACCTTCAGCTTTTTAATTATTATCTTTGGTCCGATCTACAGAGAATGAACTAACTGTGTTTTCAAGTCTTGCAGTGGTATGCTTCGGTTTACCTCTAATTTTATTAATTATAGGATCCCAAGAAGGTGGCAGTACCCAGCCTCCTTCTGTATTGAAATTAGGATGTTTTTTTAATTTCAATAGCCTCACGTATCATCCTTGGTAGGAATCGATGTTCTTTCGCGAGAATTTGTGGTCTATGAAATGAGTATCTGCCTGTAATAAAGAATATAACTGGCTTCTATTAAGCTCGGGACGTTATTTTTTATAGAATAAGGGTGACAAACGAGCACACAGGACATCTGATGGTAAGTGAATGCTATGGCCCGTAGACATCTACATTTATCCTCGATTAAGAATCAAAACACAGATGCGTGGAATGTCTCGTTTCCAGTAAAAAAGGGTATCCGGATCTCTACACTCACCATACGAAACACAGAAGTATTAAGCTGCTATTATACGCTTGTGTTCTTTGAGAGCGTGGTCCTTCCCTGGTCAAGCCGACCCATTCGTGCTACAACCATAATGTAGCTGCAGCGTGGCTTTACCACGTATATAATATATTTGCGTACAATTAAGACATGAGTAACCATTTATAAAAGTTTTGTTTGTCTGTCTGTCTAGGCTAATCTTCAGAATATCCAAACCACCGATTGTGATGAAACTCCAGGAACAGATAGAAGGCAATGCCGGGAGTGATCAAAAGTCTAAAAAAATCAGCGTATCGACTTCGCACAGCTGCCGTGCGAGCATTGTTCGCCCGCAGCAAAGCTATGTTTTGGCTCACAAGCCAATTTTGGCGCACAATTTAACTACAGCGAGTCAGCCGCGCGCGGCAGCCGTTCCAATAACGAAGGTTCATTTTGTGCGCGGCAACCATGGGCATTGTACGTCAGCGAAGTGCAACAGGCAAGCCCATTTCTGCACTGATTCCATTCCAAACATCTTTTCTTAATGATTTGTTGTGATAATCACTACATTTACTATTCCATAGAAATTTGTTTATATAACATATCTTTGTTTATATATATAACATATAATCTAATTAAAGTACGGCACTTGTCCATCCACGTATTTCCCGCGCGCGCCAACGACTGCCGCAGCTGCGCGAGCACGACTTGCTAAGATTCCTTTGTCGCGCCATCAAAAACCAATACGGATTGCTTTGTCACGCGGCAAGTTTGTGCACGCCACTGTTCGAATTGCCACGCGCGGCATCACAATATCCACTGTACGAGGCTGCCGCGCGAGCCAATGTTCGATGCTTCGCCGTGCGAAGTCGATACGCAGCTTGAGCTGTATTCTTTCCAAACAAAAAGAGGATCTTTTTGGTTAATCGATAAACTTATCCTAAATCTAGAAAACATTTTAATGGATCCCACTCAGGCGAAAGAGGGTTGGATCCCATTACTTCATTCCCCCATTACTTAAGATATTTTAATTCTTTCCAAACGAAATTTGAAAAATTACATTAAATTTTTATTGTTTATAATCCAAAGCCTTTTACAGTTTAAATGATAGTTACAATTCAATACAAAAAGAGAAAAATAACCTTTAAGGCTATCTTCTAGTGTCTAACTCGAGTCTCGATGACGCGGGGAGCACACCGCTGACCATCGCGCGGTGTGCATGCTCTGTACCAGATGCGCGATTCCCATAGTGTTCATTATGTAAAGCACTCCTCTCCTTGGACATCCACAAGTCGAATGGGCCTTACGGAATCCCCGTAACTGTGCTGAGGACGTGTGCTCCAGAGTTGATACCGGTTCTAACGCGTCTTTTTCTGTACTCCTACTCCTTTGGCGTAGTCCCGAATTCGTGAAACTTTGGTGCACCCGACCCGATAAAAAAGGTAACCACTCTAAAGCGTCTGATTATAGACCTATCGCCATCACTTCCTTGTTCTCCAAAATAATAGTCCATTAATACCAGCCAGCTCATGCGGTATCCTAAGGAGCACCAGCCGATTAGTGACTACCAGGGCTATGGTGGTTAATTTGAACACAGCAAATGCCTTAGATCAGGTTTAGCACAAAGTGCTTATTTCGAAGCTCCTTTCTGCTTGGCTTCCTGAGATATCGGGCAATTGGATCACCAGTTTTCTGTCGGATCGGAGCACCAATGTCGTAATAGATGGCGCATGCTCCGATTGCAAGCCTATTAATGCTAGGGTTTACAAGGCTGGGTGCATTAACCAACGCTGTTTCTATGATATCTTGCAAACCGGTAACTTTCCGGTTGCTATGCGAACGACAGCGCTGGTGATGCTTTATACACTGACCGTATCAATATTTCTCGGGCAAACGTCGTCGAGTACAAACACAAAACGAGGACCAAACTTATGTCTGAAGTTGAGACATTGCTGAACAAAGTCTCGGATTGTGGGCGACTAAATCTAGTACAATTAAATCCTCAGAACACACTAATTTGCTCGTTTCCTGATAAAAAAAAAACCTCTGTCGTATCTCTTCAATTTCAAGAGCCTCCTTTGTTGCCTCAGCCAGTATCGAAATCCTCGACGTCAACATATCGAAGGATATGCAGTTTCGTAGTCACCTGGAAGAGAAGGCCAAATTGGCCTCTAAAAAGCTTGGTGTGCTCAACAGAGCGGGACAGTATTTCATGCTGGCACATCATCTGCAACCTTACAGTGCGCAGGTTCGACCACACATGTAATACTGTTTCCATCTCTGGGCTGGGGCAAGGGATATAGCACGCCACAGAGAGTGGCCTGAGAAATTATTTGGATCAATTCCACCCGCCAAATTTCACATAGCGACAAATCTCACGATACCATCCACACCATCAGGTTACTTGGCGAGTTGTTTCTTCCTCGTATGACCCCTCGGTATAATCGTTTACCACCGAAGATTTTTCCGGACCGATACGACTTAATGACCTTCAAGAAAACAGCTTACTCCTTTTTAAAATGTCGGCAACGCACCTGCAATTCCTCTGGTGTTGCAGTTGTTCATGGGTGACGGTAGTCACTTTCCATTACGTGAGCTGCATGCTCGTTTGCCCTCTCTTCTACAAAAAGGCTAAGTTATGTCTTTTGTGACCTAACCATTAGTAGTATGTTTATTATAACCACAATTAAAGATATGTATTGTATACATATTATGTACCAACATTGTAAATACTTTAGGAGAGAATTGTAAGTAATTATTTAAGAAATTATAAGTGTGTTCAATAAACCTTCTTAAATTTATGAATATTGAAACAGGTCGTGCAATTCTCCTTAATACGGTCAAGGAGAGCGATAGCTGCTACATGCGTCGTACCTGTGAACAGGTGTGTGGAGGCTGGCCTGTTTGAGTTCGCTATGAGGTCCATTTTTAAGCGCATGATAGAACATGCTTCTGTTACCGATAGGTCTAATAATGCATTCCTTTATTTACTTACTATGCTTATTAGTAATATACTATAAATTGAAAATGACATAAAAAAAAGATAATTCCTGCAGTTACTTTCGCCGTTTCTTCTTCAGTCAGAGTAGGTAGTCTTTTAATTTCGGTAGTAGATGTGAAAAAATTATATTTGACAAACGAAGTTTCTTCTGTCGAAGAAATATATATAGGTATTTTATTTCATTTCATATCCACTGACGCACGTGAGGTATTTCGTAATAATGAAAAAACTGTTTTGACGTATTTTCTAACTATATAATGTATATATCCAACCAAACTCGCTCGAAAATGCTTTTATATTAGGAAACTTTTTATTAAATAAATATGTTTTAATTCTGTAGCTTATACACACGTATATTCTCAATTAGAAACCAAAATGCTGATGCGTTATCACCACTGTGGACTAAGATGAAATGCCTACGCGTTTCCAGTAAAAACACAGTAGTAAGCTGCCATTTTACGCTGGTATTCTGTAAGAGCGTGATGAGGTGAAGCTGACTCATTCGAGCTACAACCGTAATATAGCTGCAGCACGACACGTGTTTTAACACGTCATTTTCTACAATGACAGACATCAAATGGATTGTTAAATATTCTAGTATAAAATTTGCATTCGCAATTCGTATAAACGTCGATTGACAAACTCACCCAGAGAAGAAATGAGATTTCCCCATATTTGATTCAACTGGAAGATCATAGAAAACACTCCAAGGAAACGACTGAGTAAAGCTTCGGCTGAAATGTTAGAAATCTTGCTATGAACCACTGATACCTGAAATATAAGGATACTTTTTGGATAATCGATTTATAGCTTAGGGTGGGTTCTAGGTTTAAATACAGTTGTAACTTACGATGATGTACGACGGCTCTGTAGGCTGTGGTTAAGAATTGGGCTGCGGTGCTTCGAGCTGTGGGTTCAAATTCTACTCAGGACAACTAGTTAATTTGGAAACTTGTTTATGTGTACTGCAAAGAGTAGAATAATTTGCCGGCGTTTGTTATTCTGTCCTAATACAATTTGCGCGTTGACAAGAGTGAATAGGCTTTGTTGCGCTAAGGCAGTGCGATTATACCGTCTTGGGCTACATCAACACTTACCACCAGGTGATTTGCGGTGAAGCTATATCTTACAATAAGTTTTTAAAAAAATGATGTGCTTCATTTATGTATAACGCATCCACGATACAATTTCTCGGAAGAAACGTTATAAAATAAAAATAAAATATATTACATAGTATTTTTGAAAGAGACTATACTTTTAGTTCAACGACACCCTGTCGACAATGTGGTCGGCGGGGTTAGCCAACATGACGTTCTACGACCGTTAACGCTTTAGAATGCTATAAAAATGAATCAAGTCGACGCTAAATCATGCGACCGTTACGTATTTGACGTTCGAATATGTCATTTACTGCCGATAATATTAGCATATCTACAGTAAATTGTATTCGTTTTACACTGATACGTTACACTGGAATTGATACGCGATGGTTGAAAAGTCCTTCGAAATCCTTAATTCAATATTTACCTAGAGGATAAATCATTCATTCTTATCTTTTATAATCAACCGCTGAAGAATCCACCATCTGAACAGAATATCATGTTATTGTACATTATTTAATTATGTTTTACGCATAGAGCAACACGGACCACCGGCGCGGCGGTCCGGATGGGGGTAGTCATACGCAGGCGTTACCTTCTGTCGAAGTTTAAGTCCATGTAGTCAATAAGACCGCGTACTGCTCACTAGACTTAATACAGTTGCGCGGGTGAGTTGAAGTTCTCCAAAAATACCATATCGTTTAGTTTTTTGGTGCAAAAAGAGATTTACCACGTTGAATTCACAAAATGATGGTGTTACCTTTTACAGATAAGCAATTTTTAATCACATTGTTGCTATTTTAATTATTTTTAAACTTACAATAACAACAGTGGTGTCGTTTGGGATTTATTTACCAACACAAGCTGCTCATCCATCCATCATACAAATTTTTATAAAATAAGTGTGACAAACTAGTACACACTAGTACACAGTCCACCCGATTGTAAACGGATGCTGTGGTCCATAGACGTCTACATTTATCCTCAGTTAAGAAATAAACTGCAGATGCGTTTTTACTCACGGAGGACTCCTACAAAATACAGCAACATTATACTCCTATTTAACGCTGGTATTCTATGAAGTCTATCCCCGATCGAGTCATCCCACTCTTTCCGCAGGTATAATATGCTACTTTACTTGTAATGGCATATTGCAAACCATTCCCAGAAACTTTAAAATTCCATCTGAATTTGCAGGGTTCACAATGTGCCAATATTACGTACTACGTGCGTGCATGCGTGCGTGCGTGCGTGCGTGCGTGCGCGTGTGTGCGTGCGTGTGTGTGTATAAGTTGTTGGTATGGTCATAGTTTTCTAAAAAAATTTATCATAATAAGCGAGAATCCATCAACACTTGTAAAAAACGTTATTTTGTTTCAGACCAACCTTTAATATGGTGAATTGTATCTTATACTTTATCTATTTATCCGCAATACATAAATAATGCGAGTGGTAGTAGTTCGAAAAAGTTTACATAAACGATTTTAAACAACTTTGAAATAACTAATAAATCCTTTTGTTATTTAACTTAAGCGACTACATTCATATCAATCATAATTTGTAGCTAAGTTTAATATATTATATAAAGATTTACGATTTACTCCATTTTTCAATACATTCGACGTTTGCCGCTAAGCAGTTGGACTTAGTCGATGGAATTTTAGATCAGGCAATGAACAAACCAATTCAATGATAAGACACTAGCGAGTTTTCAATGCATACGTAATCACACGACATTTGAATGCCGTTAATAATAACACTACTATTTAGTAATTATGTTCTCAATGTAATTAAAAAAAAACTTAAAAAAATAATGTGTTTAATGTCAATAGTAATACAAATTACTAATTATTTTATTAGACACATCGCCATTTATATTTTTTTGTAGACTTCCTGTTTGCGACTCACACCTAAGGTAGACAGGCAAACAACGAAATATACCCTAAAACTTTATCATTTGATATTGACTTCAGAAGATAAGCTACATCGTCTTGACAGTAATTTATAGGTCCGATCAACTTACAACATTTATTACAATAGTAACAATCGACTTCAAAAGGAATAAAATAATTTTTACATTATAGATTCTGAAGGTTAGTTCTTTTCTTTTTAAAAAAACGATACTTCCACACTAGGATTTTCTCCTGTATCATGTATCGTGTATCGTGTAAAGTTTACAAACATACATTTCACAAGGACAAACATCCAGACCCGGAACAATTAATTGTAGGCCATACAAATACATGTTCCGTGCGGGATTCGAACCCGCGGCCCTTAGCGTTGTAACTCATTGCTAAGCCACAGCACCACGGAGCCGTCAAATTATTTTATTTTTTTAGTTTTTAAAGTAGATTTTTCCCTATATTAGTAGTTTAATATTATAGCTTTTTTAAGTAGACTAGGAACAACACAAGTTCAAGGAGATAAATAGAATATGGCACCTGACCATGGCCGTAGTGCTGTAAAGCACCCAAAAAGTCGGGAATTAAAAATAAGTTAATTAAATACGATAAAATGCATTAAACAGTTTTACTCAGTGTGTAGTGTTCGCGTAAATAAATATTAGAAATTCTTACGAAGTCTAAAAAGTTACAATAAAAACTTCATTCCCAATATTTTTTCAAATGTATATGGGACCACCCTGAAAATTGAAGAGCTATTTGATAGAAAGGAATCATTATTCTGATAAATCGGCAAACATACATAAAAACATATACATTGAATATAAAACCCACTCGTTTTTTGATGTGGTTATAAATAATATCTGTGACCTCTTTTTGTTTTTTAAAATCGCCACCTGATAAATTTTTTTTATAAGAAGTGTTTTAAATGATCGGGAATTTAAAATTTACATTACCAAAGTAAAAAATGAAATATGAAATTGAAATAAAACTTCTTACCACGGACAAATAAGTACATTTGGAACACCAAAGCGGACCCGCACCGAGGCCGAGAATAAGACCGGCGGGGATCAAGGTCCAGAAGCGTGGCAGTAGCTGAGCAGCGATGTATGGCATGTAAGACAAGATTGACAATACCATCGCCCATTTCGTGCCCAACCATCTAAAAATTTGATTTATTTATAGTGTACCCGTATATTTTATTAAGTAAGGGCGTAAGAAAGAATATGATGTTATTTAAATGTCAACTTTACTGGGTAGGTAGGTGGTAGGACTACTTTTCTGACTGTTATGTCTGAACACCACTTTGTGTTACCATCTTAAGGAAATAGAGGGCCGGTAAAATTACAGGCTGTAAGGAATTCCATCATAAATGATGTTCCTCGTAGATGACAACGGATCTGTAGCCTTTTTATAGGATAAAGGTAACAAAAGAGCTGACTGCCCACCTAACTGTAAGTGATTACTGTGGCCTATAGACCTTTACATCTATCCTTGATTACGAATCAAAATGCAGATGTGTTGTCACCCATGAAGACTAAGATGGAACGCCTCGTTTACAGTTAAAAGAGTCTCCAGTTCTCTACACACATCGTACGAAACACAGCGTTGTTGGTTGACTGCAGATGTCTTTGGACTGCAATAGCCCCTTACTACCTGGTAGACTGTAAGTTCGTCTGTTACTTTAATTCAGTTTAACCTCTAGGCCGCCAGCTAAAATGATTAAACATCGCCCGCTCGTTTTCGCGTGACGTGGCTACACTAAAATAAACCTAACCTTGAATTTGTCGTACATTTATTTTCAATAATATTCGTTATAAATTTCTATGTAATACTTGTTTCTGTTTATTTATTATGTTATACTACTTCTTTTAGTACTTTTAGTTCATTACAAATAGATTTTAATTGTATTTTTATTGTTAAAAATGTACGTACCCAGCACAGGACAGCAGCTTGAATTTCACATTTATTTCTATATATTTCTCGAAATTATTTCAAAAGTTAAATTATATTAACACAATGATTTTTATAACAATTTTATAATAAAACACTATACTAGACACTAATAATACATTAGAAAAATCCAAAAATCAACACAATAATACACCACACGAAATAGGCGTACGAAACGAACGTAGATTATAAATAAAAAACTATAAACTAACTACTTTATGTTCCATTAGAGAATAGGAAATTTCACATTGAGCCTATGATGCCAAACTTCTTCATAGAAAAGTAGTCTCTAAATGTAAGTTTTTATGGGTAAAAGTGCTGTGGGTGTGTGCGGTCTCATGAGACCGCTAAGGATTTGATTGAATATGGCTGCGGGCTCGTGTGACCGCTCGGGGGCTGAAAGGTTAATAATATAAAAATGAAAGGAAAATAATGTAGTATTAAGGTTTTTAAGTGTTTGAATATATAATTGAAGCAAAATCAAAATAATACTTTATCTAAGTGGTCATAACGAAAAGAACACAAATTAGTTTTTAATCTAGGTTCTATGATAGTTTCTATAAATAGAGAAGTTAAAGAGAAATAAAATATACTAGTCAAAAGGAAGCTAAATAGGTGTAATAATCAAAGATCATTGAAATGGCACACGACAATCTTGTAACTTTTTGATGATTCTTCATTTATATCATTATCAAACCACCAATCCAAAAACC
>DWHP01001359.1:0-16307 GCA_018247895.1 Parnassius honrathi
AAATTATGTACATATTATTCACATTTGTTTTTATTTTATTTTAAGCATACTGCATATCCGCGTATTAAGTGACCACGTTTTAAATACATTTTTGTTAAACTCGTCAGTAAACGTTTTTAGTGTCAAACTTTTTTTTATTTTAGTTATTATTTGCATGGTGAATATAACCTAAAGATTTTCATTTAACATTTCGTTAATTAGACAGCGGTATTTAATAGACCCATAAAGCGGTGAAATTGCAACATTCTTTTCTTGTACAAAGAGATCCTTAACGATTTTCTCCCGGTCCATTTCGACTACCACAAAAACTTCGAATATTACAGAATATAATGAATTTTATTCAATGTGGATTATACAATAGTACTGACAATATTACTGATTGAAGTTATATTTTACATGATCCGAACAAATATTTCCCTTGCAAAGTAATAATTTAAGATGAAATAGGTTGTAAATTTAATTATAAATTATTTCTTTTAGAAACGTATTAGAAGCGATCACCTTTTTCAACGGGACAGTTATCAATCATTGGTTCATTGTTAATAAAATGGCGCCGTAATAATTTCTATACGGTAGCGAGAAGTTTTCAATTTAGGAAGTAATTAGAAACTGGGGCAGTTAACATATTAAAATGAAAATATATAAATTATTAAATTAAAATCTGTATAATGCCCGCCTTGACTCACGTTATAGATAGAATTACACTAAAAACCATCGTTTCGTCAATCCGTTACTAAAATAATAAGTAAATTATATTTGATTGGAAAATACTTTTTAAATATACAAAGAGAAAAATAAGCCAACTAACCAACACATACAACTTCAAACAAAAGAGATTACGGATGGGCCGTCACCCTAAGGGTCAAGATGAAATACCTTGTGGTATTATTATTTTTTTTATAGTATAAGGGTGACAAACAATACACAGTGCACCTGATAGTAAGTAGATGCTATGGATATAGACATCTGAGTCTATCTTCGATTAAGAATCAAAATGCAGATGCGCTTTCACCCTTGGGTAAGACGGAATACCTCATTTCCAGTTAAAAGTGGTTTCGGTTCTCTAATCTCACCATATGAAACAAGGCCGCTTTAGACTGCTATGTTACGCTGGTACTCTGTGAGAGTACGCTTCTTCTCGGGTCAAACCGACCCCTTCGTACTACAGCCACAATGTAGCTGCAGCGTGGCTCTACCAAGTCTAATTGGTGATAATTAAGACGTACTTCTAGGCCGAAATTGATATCAAGGTCATTAGAACCGTACAAAAGCCAAGCACGCGCCACACACAAGGCATGGTCCTTAGTCACCGGCATTCATCGATTTCCTGGAATTCTTACCCTTACTAGGTCGTCACCTCGTAGAATGAAAGGCCGCCCTAGCCTTCAGTGCAGGCCGGCAGCGCATCTGGGCAGGACAGAATTATAGTGTCTGAATTTATGCGCAAGCACAAGTGCACTCTCTATTCCCTAACTCTCATATTCTAAAGGAACGTTAATCAGACACGACCGGAGAGAGATCAGACGCAGAGCCACCGGCTTTACTTGCTCTCCGCAGCACTGGGGCTTAACACCGCCAGCTTCCTGACTCCGAGCTGTTACTTAGAAAAATCCACTCGAACCCGGGACCTCAAAATCATCAGTCTCGTTTACAATCACTAGACCAAAGAGGCAGTTGGGGAAGTATGTACTAATTACTGGAATGGACACCCTGAACAAAATGTGTGAGTTGGTACGGGTTGCGCGGAATCGCAGTGTACGTTTTCATGGCACAGACAAAGTAAGTATGAGCAGGAGGGCCCTAGCGCGTGTTTTTTTTTATTGTTCTAAGCCTGCGCTTTGCTACAATCCTACCTGATGGTAAGTGTCGAAGTAGCCTAAGATGGTGAATCGCACTGACTTAATAAAAACCTATTCATTCTTGCCCTGAAGACACCCACACTGTAATCGGACGGAAAGATACATGCTGGCAACTTATTCCACTTCTTTGCTGTACGCGTGATAAATAAACAACGTAGCAAACCGTTTGGATTGGATGCGTGGTAAGTCAACAACGATAGGGTGGAGACTGGCCGAACGTCTGATTGTCCGATGGTGGAAAGGAGAGGGAGGAATTAAGATACGTAATTCCTGCGCATACTCTCCAAAAATACATCCTGTAGAAAACCGAAAGGCTGGCAACTGTGTGCCCGTGTTTGAGGCTAGTAAGATTGCTTTTAACCAAATTCGTGTTACCATATTGCAAACAGCCAGTCTCTACATCTCTTGTAGTACATAATAGGTAACTATATACTTAGTAGGTAACCAGTTGTATGTCACTTTTATAGGATAAGGGTGACATACGAGCACACAGCCCACCTGATGTTAAGAGGTTGCCGTGGCCTATAGATATCTACGTCCATCCTCAATTATGAATCAAAATGCAAATGCGTTGTTACCCGTGAGGACTAAGATGGAATACATCGTTTCCATTTCATACATACGTATTTCTTCGATGGTCACCTCTAACGGCACTGACAGGATGAAATGGGGTAGTAATCCTCATAAGCCTCTACTACACGACAGCTAGCGAAATAAAATATAATGTAGAAAATGTAGAAGTAGCAAAAATATTGCGCAGGGTATCAAAAATCAATACAATATACGAGGCGACACTTATTAATATTGTGCTTCAAGTGTCAATGTTCAATATGTCAAAATCTTCCCTTCATATTTTCTTTTTTAGAGAAATTTGACTTGACAAAATGAGGAAGTTTTCTATTGATTGTACTTCCTGTAGTGTGTAATTAATCTTATTCATTTTAAAAGCGATTGTAAAGATTCTCTTTTATTATGAAAAAGTCTCTATCATAACGCCAATTACACTTACTTCGCTTACCGGTACGAGTTTGCCACTCCAGAACCTTTCTTTCCCATCCGTTGTTGGTTAATTGAGCTATATCGTTTATTGCCACTTCAGCTTACGTTGGACCATGTCGATTACTCTAGTTTTACTGCAGATATCCCCATCTTTAAGTCTATCACCCAAATCAAGCCTGAGCGCAATCCTCTTCATAGCTCGCTGAGCGACTTTGAGTTTTCTCATACGGCCACCGGTGAAGAACCACGTCTCAGATCCACATGTCATCACTGGCAACACGCACTGGTTGTACAATCTTGTTTTGAAGTTGTGAGATATATCTGACTAAGAGATGTGTCGTAATTTCTTGAACGCTACCCAGCCGAGTTGAATCCATCGATGGACCTCTTGGTCGAATTTGGACTTACCTAGTCGGACTATTTGTTCTACGTAAACATATTCGTTGACAATTTTGAGTGTAGTGCTCCCAACTCGAGTCTGTTTCAAATCTAATCATACAACAAAAATAAAAAAAAAACTGACTTAAAAATAAATAGAAAATCACATATAATTTCCCCTTAATTTATAAGCACCTAAAGTTTTTGCTAGACAAAAGCAAAAGCTTTAGAAGCTAAAAAATTATGTTGAAACTATTTTTTGTAGTATTTTAGGAAGTCGATTTTATGTCTTTTGAAATCACCGGAAAATTAAACAATTTATTAAGTCGTGAATGCAAGCATAATTCACACTTCACTTCAACTCCTTCTCCACTTGGAATATAAATAACTAATTATAATCATTTTTATTATCGTTCAGAGCCTATAAAATAGTTGTATTAATTGAGTAAGCGCAGGTAAGTGAAGTGTAGGGCGGCCCTTATGAGATGGAGTGCTGCAGTTTTATTAGTAGTATAGTTGTAGCATGAATGGGTCGGCTCGACCGGGGAAGAACCACGCTCTCACAGAAATAAATAGCAGCTCAATGCTGCTATATTACGTATGGTGACAACGCATCGGCATTTTGGTTTCTAATTGAGGATTGATGTAACTGCAGCAACTACTTACCATCAGATGGACTGCGTGCTCGTTTGTCACCCTATCCTATATACAAGAAGTCTAGATGGTAAGTCGCCTTTTCTGCGAAATCCGTGGGGGTACCAGTCTCTATAATTTCTGCAACCAATTAGTAGTGTTTGCAGCGCTGTGTTGCGATTTGAAGGGTCTAGAGCGACAGTATTATTACATGATGTGAGGCGTAGCAACTTGTCCTCCGAGGTGACAACGGATTTGTAGCCTACTTTGTTTAGTTCATGTGTCACTATTGTTTTATAAAAATGATACGAATATTTATTCTTTGCGGGATTACAACCAGAGCTCGAATTTGAACTCATCGCCGAGCGCTGTAGTTAAAAACTTAGGTTGTAATTGACTGTCTAGCTTATATTATCTCTTATCACATGAGAACTATGTTAAACTGAAGTTGTCATGTAAGACATTAGAAATCACCGCAAAACATGTTCTTACATGTTCTTACGCCTAATTAAATTTTCCAATCAGTTTCGCGAAGAGTGTTAGTTTGAGTGTGACTGACAAGTTGTAAAACGTGATCGAGATTCGAAACGCAAAAGAACAGAAAATAGCTAATCAATGGACAGCGAAAACATAACAGAAGCACTTTTAAATGTTGTTACACTGGCGGCAAATAGATGTTTTTCGATCTGTGTTTTTCCGTCTTGAATATTAGACCATCTCACTTTAAATATGTAAACATTTTTTTAAAAACATCATTAAATTATGCTGACGCTGAAGAGGAATAAATATAGTTTGTACTGTCAAATATGTGGCGGTACTCAATTTTAAAAACAAATAAACGCCTCCCACGCAATGGTTCCACGCGTGTCCACTACCCTATTAATGTCGACATAAAATAACAATAAAATACATTTGTATCGAAAAAGTAACGCAAATAATATATTTCAACACATTCATTTCGCTTCCGCAATTGTATTGAAATATTTTTGGAGTGACCTATTTTTCATATGAAACAATAAA
Source organism: Parnassius honrathi (assembly GCA_018247895.1). Taxonomy (NCBI): domain Eukaryota; kingdom Metazoa; phylum Arthropoda; class Insecta; order Lepidoptera; family Papilionidae; genus Parnassius; species Parnassius honrathi. Next base: position 4,890 of record DWHP01001359.1, read on the forward strand.
ATTGTCTGTCGTTTACGTATTATTTACTTACATGTAGTTCTTTTGGAGTAAATAGATTTAATCCGGCTTCAAAATGGAGGAGGTATTCAATTCAACTGTATATTTTTTGTGTGTTATATTAACCTCGGAAATTTCTTCTGGGTAAACCGATTTTCATAATTCTTTTTTATTTGATAGATGGTGCTTTTCTTGTAGTCCCATTTAAATTTGATCAGGATCTGATCAGTTGTTTTTGAGTTATCCTTAATAATGCGTATTTAATTGAATTCGAATACATTGACGATGTTCTTATTTTATTTATATTAAAGTCGGTTGTACAAAATATTTAATTTTACCACTTGTTCTTTATGTGAATATATTACTTGGCTACAATGTCTTTAAATGTTGTATTTACACGATAACGATTATTAGTCAAGATGGTGCTATGTAAGCTAATCATCTATATATAAAATAAACACCATAAAATGCCAAATGGAAGTCTGTATTCTCTGTCTACTCCTCTGGGTGACAGGCGTGAGTGCTTATGTTTACAATAAAAAGAATGGGTCGGCTTAACCGGGGAAGAAACACGCTCTCACGGAATACCAGCGTAAAATTACAGCTTAATACTGCTGTGCTTCGTATGGTGAGTGTAAGTGATCTGGAGACTTTTTAACTGGAAACGAGGCGAGGTGTCGACGCATCTACGTTTTGATGCTTAATCCAGGATAAATGTAGATGTCTATGGGCCACAGCATAAACTTACCACCATGTGGACTGTGTGCTTGTTTGTCACCCTTATTCTATAAAATAATGATTATCGATAAAAAATTGAATACCGGTGAAAAATACCAGTTCAATGCTGTTACATTTCTTCATATGGTGAGTGTGGAGAACCAGAGACCCCTTTTTACTAGGAACGAGGCATTCTATCTTAATTCTCAGAGGAGACAACACATCTCCATTTTATTTCTTAATAGAACAGTAACAGTATCCACTCACCATAAGGAATGCGTCTGTCAGCCACGTTTTACTTTAAAAAATAAAATAAAAATAAAACTGCGGTTGCTTAATCGCCTGTCGAGCGTGGAAACAATGGAAAATAATGCGGCACTCCATGGAGTAGGCCTGTTTTCTTCAGTAATAAATGAACCAAATGAATGAATACATCGCTCTAACTGACTGAAGTCTCTTTTCATTTCTGACAGGGTGTGCAAAGAATCCGCAACGCTATTTCAATGGGCGTTGACCGTAGAGTACCAGGATAACGCGCGGTGGCCATATTGCTTAAAGGTGTTTAAGGATTTAAAATGTAATCGAAATGCAGGCTTGCAATAGTACGCATTAAATGTGTGTTTTATTTGAAATTAAATAAATTATTGCTCACAATGTGCATACGTAAGAAAGTAACAAATTGCTTGTATTACCGGTTCTTACGACGTACATCTTTGAGTCACGTTAGCAGCTGTGAATTCTGTCGGCTCGTATTTAATGTTCGATAGAATTTTTAACTCTTTAGAATACATTCTATTGCATTAAACAATGTACAGGAGTTAAAACCGGTTTTAACCGTCTTTTTATTGAGTATTACTCCGGAAAACAGCAAGTATTATTCAAAATGTAGTGTCAGTAAAGATTAGCTTCAATTTAACGGCACTTACTGAACCACTATCACGACGTCTTATTTCATCGTAAAGCGTGTGGAAAAGCAACACTTGATATTACGATTAACTATTTCATTGGTTTTTTAACTATAACGGCCTTATTTAAAATCGTTTTCATTTACTTAAACCAAGTAGGTGTTATATCTATACCTCTCTTTCATTTATCATTTAGTGAAAAATAAGAGAGAGCACCGTTACACATTTATTAAATGGAGAACCTTGTTTATGAGTAAGGCTGTAAATTTATGTAATTGTTCTATTTTATCCACTTACGTACAATGGTACTGACAGATGTGCTCAAAAAGAACCATACTCAGAAGCTTGCTTAAAACTAGCATGCTCTACCGCTGTTCACATTTGCCAGCAATAGGTACGGTTAAAGCAGGAGACGTGCTATTTGGCACCAGGCTCTCGACCGAAATTAATGTACAAAAATATAGTGACAGTGCTATCCGTACAGAACTTAATTAAAATAATCATATTGCTTGGAACTGAATGGTGTAAGAAGAAAAAGCAAAGTTTTTTCTTCCTCCTAACGCGACATATCGAGGGTTTTTTTAATTTTAAATTGACGCAGCAACTGTCGCGAATCGAGTTCGATTCTATAAAACATGCTCATAAGCAACTCTGTTCAGTTCAGACGTTCTCGGAGCACGCCCTTCTACTCGCGCCTCAGGTAGCATGCTCAAAAACAAACGTCGGTTGATTTTTGAGCATGCTTTAAATAAGCATTTTATATTACTAGCAATGTTGCGACACACGTGCTACTAATGAACACTTGCTCAATAAAAGCATGCTTGCGTGCTAGTAATGAGCATGTCTGTCCGTACCTCAAAGGTTTACTTGTAGACTTCTAGACGTGGGTATATCCCATTGTAGAGAGGATTTTCTTTCTTTTGCATTTATATTAATATGTATATATTTATCTATCTTATCTACATACTTATACACCATTCTTTATTATGCATCTTTATTTGTATTTTATGGTTTATAGTATAAATACAGTTATTTTTGGCACCAAAACACACACATGTTTTTATTGTTTTCTTGCAATCCTGTCCATCCAAAAGTTGTCTGAAAGAGATCGCTCGTAACGATAAGACCGCCCATTGTACCGCATTACTTTCTCTCCTTTATTTTGTTAATATTCATGTTTTTTTTGACGTGCAATAAAGTGTTATCTATCTATCTAGTCTAGGTATTTTACGGAATACTTATAGGTGGTAGAAACATACTGCCGGTTATTGATTACCGTGGAACTTTTCTGATCTTTTCTAGAGGTATAGTCGAAACCCACAGGTCAAAATGGAGTATTGGATGATTTTGTCCCGACACCACACGATATTTTGTTTTACAATTACAGTCTAGTCCACTGCTGAACATAGGCCTCTCCTTGCCTTTTAGATTGCCTCATAGGGGGAATATTCAACACAGTTGCCACGCTTGGAAAGTGGGATGGCAACCTTGTTTTTGTCTATTTTAATCTTTATTGGAAAGACGATATTTTGTTCCAGGATTACCTAATAAATAAAAGTTGTTTATATAAATGGGAACAATAATTTAACGTACGTTTGTCACTGGCCATAGTTAATGGCTTGCAATTGACCGTGACCATGTGGGAGCATTTAATTTTAGAAATGGGCATACCAGATAAAGAAAGCATCGACTTTGGGACCGCAGCCAATTTAAAACACTCATAAAAACTTCCCAGTGGGCCATATATCGAGGCCATTCTCATTGATATGATGTAACGTGAAAAAAAATCTTTACAAACGTAACATTGACTATAAAGTTTGTATTTTTCAATTAAGGTTGAGAAATGAGCACACTGTCCACCTAAAGGTAAACAGATAGCACCTAATGCGTCACATGTCTAAAGTAGTTTACATTTGGTATATTATATATAAAGGACTAGTGATCTGTCCCGACTTAGCATGGGTCATTTCTGGATCTCGACAACAGAGACCTACTCAAGCACACATAAAAAAATTCATCAAAGTCGGTCGAGGTATTTTCGAGTTTTAGCAAGACTAACGGACTAATAAAGCGTAGATGAAAAAAAGACGATGTGTAGATAGGAAAAATGCATTAAAAATAACTACATACTTTTCGCAACCATTTCGTTCAAATATTTCTCAACCGCATTCTATTTTCCTTGCTCTATCGTATATAATGTTTCAACCGTAATCAAGGGTGTCGTTTCTCTAAAAGATTCAGGGATGTACAATCCTAACGATTCCCACGCGATGACGGATCCTTTAACATCGCTACCACGTAGAACATAATTCTAAACATATTTAATAGACAAAAATGTGAAAATTAAAACCCTTTTTATGATCACTGAGTTATTGCTTTGAATTACTTCTCGTTGTAAACTATGTATAACGCATTGCATCGCACTCTGGTGTAGAATATGAGTACAGAATTATAATAGTTTTATCACTTTGTAGCATATGTGGAACGATTACTTTTCTACTTATCAGTCCATCTGGGTAAGGTCAAATTGCAAAATGCCTGTGTTTTTGTGTTCCAGTCAGAACGCTGAAGAGAGAATGAGAAGAGAGAAGGGGGAATGCCCCACAGTAATTACACTGGAGTTACGGTGGGGCATTCCCCCTTAGTCCACAAAGATAAAAATACATACAATAGGCTGCAATAGCCACTCATAGTAAGATGGATTTGTAAGTTCGTATGTCATTACAGTTTTACTAAAAACGTATCTTTTTTAAAAAATAAGGGTAACAAACGAGCACACAGCCCACCTGATTGTAAGTGGATGCTGTGGCCTATAGGCATCTACATTTATCCTCGATTAGGTATCAAAATGGAGATGCGTTGTCACCACTGAAGACTAAGATGGAATGCCTCGTTTTCAGTAAAAAATGGTCTCCGGATCTCTACACTCAACATACTAAACACAGTATTAAGCTGCTATTTTGCGGTCGTATTTTGTGAGAGCGCGGTCCTTCCTCGATCAAGCAGACACATTCGTGCCACAACCATAATATAGCTACAACGTAGCTCTAACACGTATAAAATCTGCAAAAAAATTATTAATGTTAGCAAAATTTATAAAAACTCAAAAGTTTTAGTTAAAATATTTAACCAGTATTAGTCAACGCTCGACTTGTTTGAGGAATCGGCTACCACCAAAGATTTTTCCGGACCGGTATGAGTTATGGACCTTCAAGAAAAGAGGCTATTCCTTTTTGATATGTGACAACGTACTTTTTGTTCCCCTGGAGTTGCATTCGTTCATTGGCGGCTGTAGTCACCATCGAGTGAGTCGTATGCTTTTTTGTCACCCGATTCGATAGAAGAAAACTCAGTTCTGTAGAATTTTTTATGCTATGGTCTTTTATGCATGCTTGCTTATTCTCTCTATCTATTCTTATGTGGTAAACATATATCCTACAATTTAAACAATACGTACGGTAAAAATAGAAATGTCATCCCAGAACTGTAGCTTTTTGAATTTAACGAACCATGGAGAAACTAATTTATTTACTATTTTGAATTAATCGTTCTAGTTTCATCGCCGTACATTGAAAAATACGTAAATTGTTGGTCCTGCGCCCGATCTCTTTCCTGTTGTGTCGGATTGCCGTTTCAATGTACTTTGAGGATGAGGTAATAGAGAGTGCACCAGTGCTTGCACATACATTCGGGCACTATAATGGTGTCTTACGCAACTGCAGCGGTTATGACTTTTATGTTCTGTGACCTTTTATATGTTAAGAATGAATAATTAAGAATGAAAGATAAAAGAGAAAGCCCAATTTAAATTACCAATATTTTCATTTTGTTATTGTGTTAATTATGTCATATTATTAACACAAAATTTAATCCAACTAAAAGGTTACACACGGTATCAAAAAAAACTATAATAAAGAAAAATTGAAACTAAGAATTTAAATTGTAATACATTCCTACTTCCCCGTGATTTTTATCGTGATTTTTGATCGAACCAGCCCTCTTATCACCAGCATCAACGTCGTATTACTTATTAGCATATTATTTCAAAACCATAGTAGTAATTTTGATTAAAAAATTGTAATGTATTCTTTGTAAAATTAACTGTTTTTCATCTGTTTTCCGTTTACGCAAAGGAAAGGAAATTATGTGCTTCTACGAGGGCGTTGCATTCTTCATGAATTACATTCTTTTGACTTCATGAATTGCAGCAAATTCAAGTATCAGTAGTTCTGAAATTAACAGTATAATAATATCAGAAATGCATGCAAAAAAAACTGCGGTTAACAACCCGCATATCAAGCGTGGCAATCGAGGAAAATTCATATGAGGCATTCTAGTGCGAATTCGAGTAGGGCCATCTATGAGAAAGGCCTATGTTCAATAGTGACCTTTTGTAAGTCGTATTAATAGACGGATGGATGATGTAAGCATTAAAACAAAAAGTAGCAAAGGTCTTTAATCTACATTAACGGCAGCCATATAAAATGTCAAAATCATATTCAAAAAAACATTTACAATTTATGCGATAGAATGGTTGAAAAAATATTTAAAGGAAAATCGTTGTGGACAGTATTGTTATTTTTAAATTTTCCCGACCCATCGGGCTAATGCAATGCGGAATTTTCCAGAAAGTTCTCAAACTACTATATCTCATACAGTATTTTATATAAATACATTAACTGGTATAAGGAACCACTACAACGCCCAACTGTACACTAAACCTTATTATAGTTTGTAATAGAAAAAGATGTAGTTTTAGTGAGGCGTATTTAGCGTAAGCGGTGAAAACAATGTTGAAATAACGAATAGGAACTGTTATGTCTTAGAACCTGAATAAGTATTCTGGTTCCACAGATGACCAAATTTTGAAAACTAACAGAAACACCTTGACACACGCTCTTCTATATTTTTACTTAGGGACGTTACCTAAGATGAAAAGACACAGAATCGATAACAAATGTTCTAGTAGACATAGTATCTTTACAAATAAGAACTGATGCAATATTTATGATAAGTCAAGATGTTACCGATAACAAAAAGAACTAAATGTAATAACTATTTTAAATATCATTGTAATACATTTACATGTAACATATTCATTCATCTGTGATATAATTTGACAGTAAACATGTAAGTAAAAGTATTAAGAGTTCCACGGGAAGAGCAACAGGAATAGGACCGTCTAATAGGGATAGGAGTATGGCATAGTTTAAAGACAGCTTCTATTGACACTTTTTGCGAAATAATAGACTGTTATTTTAGAACAGGCTACTGGAACTGCTATTTGAAAAGAACACAAATAAGTGAAACATGTTTAATCGGATTTTATCGCGTATATTTAACTTTTTAAATACCCGTAAAGTACCGTAAAAACTATTATTATTTCAATGTGTAGTGTTCGCGTAAATATAAGAAATCATTAAGTGGAACAGGTTTAGCCCAGTCTTAGCACACAGCCTACCGCAAGGCCAGTTAATGCAATTGACCAGAAACATACATTTATCTTCGATTAAAAACCAAAATGCAGATGTGTTATCACATATCATCTCCGATAACTAAGATGGAATGCTTCTGCTATTTTACGCTGGTAATTAGTGAGAGCTTGATCCTTTCCCGATCGAGGTGACCTATTCGTGTATTAAAATTAAATGCTTTTGTTTTTTTATATAAAATAAGGGTGGCAGACGAGCACACAATCCATCTGATGGTAAGTGGATGCTGTGTTCCATAAACATCTACATCTATCCTCAATTTAGAATCAAAATGCAGATGCGTTACCACTCTTGAGGACTAAGATGAAATGCCTCGTTTCCAGTAAAGAGTGTCTCCGGTTCTATACACTCCCCACACGAAACAAAAGCAGTGTGAGTCCTTCCCTGGTCGAACCAACTCATTCGTGCTGCAACTATAATATAGCTGCCGCAAGGCTCTATCACGTAAACATTTGCGCTCGTCTACTAATACGTCTGCTAGTTTACGCTGGTATGCTGTAATATATGGATCCTTTTCCAGTTGGGGTGACAAATTCGTATTGCAACCTTAATACAACTGCATGATGTCCCTATCGTGAATAAAGTAATACAAATACATTTCAAACTCACTTTTCTAAGCAATAATCTGTAATACGCATTAGATGAGCAAGTATGTCATGAAACATAAATTAAGGAAAGTACTGAAATGATAAAAAGGGCGTCACCATTGTTTATGAATAAGTACTTTATGAATGATCTAGATCAAAATTTAATACTACTTCGCTTTCGCTAAAAATTGTGTTGAAGCAATAAATTAATTGTTGCACAAGTTCACTGGGAGCGTTAATCACTTACCATCATTATGTCGCACGCATGTTTGTACCCTCTTCTATACAAAACAATGTTCGAATACAGAAAATGTTTCCGTCTATGTCCATTATAAACTTTGAAACCATCCAACCGATGTGTGTGACTTAAAAAAACCGACTCAAACCGGTTTCATTAGAAAAGCAATAATGCGAACATGGTTTTGAACCACTAAAATAATGCATTAGGCACTATATAAAAAGATACTATATAAATAAAAAATCTATTTTAACAAATACATAAAATTTATTTCCTTTTTTTAGCTTAAAAGCACACGCCGGGTATCCGCTAGTGCCCGTTAACAGTAAATATAATCAATCTAGTTCCACTTTCATTTTATACAGGTACAATTACTATTTGTAACTAAAGTTAAAATTACGGCCTACATCCGTGGTTTCGTAATCATGGCCACAACGTAGAACGTGAGTTGGTTCGTATATTAAAACAAAATCGACAACAACAAAGATACATTGTGGATGAACTTGCAGCAGAATATGGACATACAAATCTAAAACTACCGCCGTACCACTGTCAGTACAACGCCTTTGAATTAATATGGGCAAATATGAAAGAATACGCAGCAAGAACTAACACAAGTACACCATTTACAGCAAATAGGAAACTGGAATTGCTGACCGACGCGTGTAAACACGTCATTGCTGAAAATTGGGCAAGTGTAGTAAAAACGACTAAACAATTAATATTATCGGACGGGGTGCGAGATATCGCTTTCGATAATATTAGAGAAAAATCCTTAATTATCCTTGTCGGTGAAGATTCATCATCAGACGAAGAGAGTATGTCAGTAGATGATGAATAATTTTGTAAAAATAAACCAAAACAATGCCCACCAAAACTTCCCAAATTAATAAACAATATTGCAAGATTTTTGGAATTCTCCAAAAGGATTACAATCTTAAGCACTAGAGAGTATTAATGTACGTAAAACTTAAAAATTGCAAAAAAAATGGATTTTCACTTATCGCTTTCCAACATTCCTAAAATTGCTTTCTGACTAATCTGAATCTGCTGAAGTCAATGAATATGACGGGTTATCGCCTATTTTTTTTTGTTTGGAGTTATATTCGCAGACGACAGAACAAAGTTAAGTTGACTACTCTGTATATAGTACAATGAGAATACTAGTTATTAATACGTTGAATGTTGTATTAAATTTCACATAACTTAGAAGTATGGAAATGTGTGAATTTTGAAAACGAAATCTTTGTTAGAATCAAACACACACACTAATATAAAGCGTGTTAAAATAATTCTAGCATCTACAATTTTGTACTTAAACACGCATGCATTTATCGTCTTTGAATGGATGTCGACAACAGATAGAGCAAAGATACGTCGAGATAAAAGAGATAAAAAGATGAAGTCAATAAAAAACATTGTTAATGATACCAAGCTCTACAAGCTGATAAAGTTTTATCAACGATATTTAATACTAACTAGTGATCCAAATTCGACCGCTATAACAACAAAATACTTCTGTCATTAAGTTACCTTAAATTTTAAAATTATAATAGAAAATAGAAATTAATTTTATGCAACAATATGATGTAAAACAAAGAGTTGTAAAAACAAAGCTAACTTTTTTTAACTTATTAAAAGCCAGTGGCTATTGATGCTACGTGGCGATGAAGCAATAGTTGCCAAAACGCACTGTCTTAGCGTAACAAAAGCCTCTAGGTGTCTTCACTCTTGCATTAAAGACACCCAGATTGTAATCGGAAAGGAAATAAGAGGGAGGCAAGGCATGTAGTACTTGCGCACACGCAAAGTCATACATTATTGTATGATTTCATATACTTACGCGAATTCTACATATTGAATAAAACTGGCTTTACGGAATTCATGTCGTTTAAAATTATAGTGATTTTAATGTATTTTTAATTTTTGATGTTTTGTATACCATCAATAATCACTAAAATTTTGCAGCATCAAGTTAAATATTAAAGGTATAAAGTGACAGAGCGAGTTACCAAAATATTGACATCGAAGTGGTCTTTCTCGTTCATTATTCTTTGGCGTAAGAAAGTCAAAATAATATTTTTACCCCTTTAAATAATTTGTCCTAAACCAGGGTTTAGGGTAACCACTGATCATTTAAGACTTCAGATCTTGTTACACGTGTATCTACCAATAAATCAACAATAAATAAATATGTGAATAAGTCTAGTACAGCAAGATTGCGCACAATAATAACTCGTAGCGTTATTACTTTACGTAGAAGATATTAACGCCGTTATCATTGCTTATTACTCGCCATAAACTACGGGTAGTAAATTGCATCACATTCTGGTATAATACGACGTAATAATACGTAATGATAGTATAACACCTGTAAAAGTTATATCATTGGTAGTATATTTCATTGATACGGACTTGCAAGGATCTCTCATTGCAAAATTCGACGAGATAAAAGGCGTTCTTTTGTACAAATTACTAGTAGTTTATTTAAATTACAGAGACAATATAAGAGCTTATTTTAACCGAGCAACCCAACAAGGGTTGTTTGACTCTATCAATGAAATTTTAAAAAGCGTGGTAGAGTCACGCTGCAGCTATATTAGTTGTAGCACGAATGGGGCAGCTCGACAGAGGTAGGATCACGCCCTCACAGAGTACTACCGTAAAATAACAGTTTAAGGCTGCTGTGTTTTGTATGGTGAGTGTAGAGAACTAGGCAACCATTTTACTGGAAACAAGGCATTCCTTCTAGTTCTCAGGGGTGACAACGTATCTGCATTTAAATTATAAACAATATTGATGCAGTCAAAACGTTGCAAGCTACGTACGAACCACCACTGAGATATCTCTCTCTCTCTCTCTTTCTCTCTCTCATATTTTCTGAGAGGGTTGGAAGGAGCTAGTTTCAATGTGTGTTGGTGGACTTCACATGTCCCCAGAAAATTTTATTTTTCAGACTTGCATGTTTTCACACAATGTTGCCTGATCACTTCTGTCCGGGTTGATCGCGTACAAAGAAATTTACTCCGATGTTACCATAATCAACATAGGTCAACACACAAACACACGTCAGCTGCTGAACTTAGGCAACCTTCATAGACTTCCACAGAGTAAAGTCCGAAGCCATTGACAACCTCCATCGAATTGTTGCATATTTCATCAGGTCATCCACCACTGCCTTTGGGACTACGTATTATATGACAAACTTTTTTCCGCATTAGTTGGCGATTCTTCGAGCTAGAATATGACCAGCAGACCCTTGCATACGAGCATACTATTTTAGTCCTCAGGGATGCAGGGGCAACAGTACAGACTTACCGTCGGATCAACTCTCTCGTTTCGCAAGCCTATTCTATAATAAGTACAAAGGTTATAGCCGTACTTAAAAAACCCGACTAATTAAAAAGTTGGACTAATGATTGAAGTTTTAGGTGTCGGTTTAGATGTCGATGTTTTTAAAGGAATGGTAGTGTATATATATA
>DWHP01001360.1:0-16300 GCA_018247895.1 Parnassius honrathi
CGCGTTACTCTTAGACTATAGTTTTGTGCTAAGTGACGTTAGACTGGAGTTCGGCGCCCGGAAGTGAGGGCGTCCTTGGAAGCAGTGCAACGACAGCGGGTTTGTCCGCCTACCTTGGTGAAGTCAGCTCACGCATAATACACCTTCTCACACTTACACACCCACACTACCTTTACATCACGCTGACGACGCCTTTGGGGTCTACCATACTCCTGAACTAGGTAAGCTTTGTGTTTGCTTGTGCATCCATTATAAATAAGGGAATATACAGTCCACTGAGTACATGACTGATGTCAAGACTGGGACAATTCCTTACGGACCCGTAATCTTAGTCATCAACCCTTTCTTTTGAGAAAGTTCAGGGTTATGAGTTAAACGTCTTAGTCAGGGGTCACGCTCGTACGCGCACACGTGAATAGGTCAATAATTGGTTCATTACTGCTGCCGGGCGCGAGATGAAGAACGTTGTACACTTTTCAACTATGCAGGTTAGTAAGTAATCAAATAGGTATAAAATAAGTAATCAAAAAATATAAATTTTGCAGTTATTCAGTTTGGTTAACATTTACGAAAAAATCAAGAAGTTTTGTTTGGTACAGCATGTAATAAAAATATCATTTACATAATATTAACTAAATTTATTTATTTAAAATTTCGTTGCTTCTTTCAGAAATGCTTCTTAAGAGCTGTTGCTCATTGCGAAAAACCTATATTAGATAAGAAATAAGATCATTATTGTATTGTACCATTCTTATTATTACTTTTGTCACCATATTTTCTTTTCTTTGCTCCTTTCTTTGTACCTCTTTTAAGCTCAATTGACTTTCTTACTTTATTATTAATTTCTGCATGAATTATTTTTTTCATTTGTAGAATTGCTTGTTCATAACTTTGTAATAAATGACTGTATGCTTCCTCTGGAATTTCCATTTGTGGTATTTCTGCCTTTTCTCCAGACTGCAGTAGTTCCTGCAACACAACAATTTAAATTGAGAGATAACAAGTGGTAAAATTAAATAAATTTCCAACAGAATTCAATATAAATAAAATGAGAACATCATCAATGTAGTCGAGGTCAAAAATACGCATTATTAAGGATAATTTAAAAATTACTGATCAGATCTTGATGGGATTTATATGGAATCACATAAGAAGCACCAGTTTTAAAATAAAAGGAATCATCAAAATCAGTTCACCTAGAAAAAAATTCTGAGGTAACACATATAAAGTATAGTCGAATCGTCTCCTCTTCCTTTTTTAAAGTCTGTTAAAAAATAAAGGAGTTTTGAAGTCAAAGTAAAAGTTAATGGTCATTACGCATTATTCGTAGGCCACTCAGTTTTGAGGAACTAGAAAAAAAGTTCTATTGTTAAAGGTTTTACTATAAATGTTCAAAGAACTTTCATCAGTATATGAACTAAATAAGTTTAAATCTATTTTTGTAACATTATTTCCAACATCGGATATTTCTTCTACGGCCTGTTTGAAAACTACTCGCGCACCTTGCTCTGATGAAAACTGTAAACCATTCAGGTGATTTATTTTAATTTTAGAGGCTCAGCACACAAAATGATATTGGGTATTTCACATCGGGGGGCATAAATACGAGACTGCTATACAGACATAATATGTTGCAAACTGCAAGACCTTTTTGACAAAGAGAGGTAATGGATTCACTTGCGATGCCACCAAATGATGCCATAATTCTTAATTAATTCTCTTAGAATGGCTGTCTCGACTCGACCTGGCAACATACAACGCGCACGCACCCTGAAGACTGACGAGAAAAGCCTGGAGCTGGAAGAAGAGATAGACAAATTGCGCTGGAATATTATAGGATTATCCGAGATCCGAAGAGAGGGGGAGGACACGGTGATTCTCGAATCTGGCAACTTGCTTTATACGTGGTAGAGCCACGCTTCAGTTACATTAGAAATATAGTTGTACCACGAATGGGTCGGCTCGACCGGAGAGGGGCCACGCTCTCACGGAATTCCGGCGTGAAATGGTAGCTTAATGTTGCTGTATTCTGTATGGTGAGTGTAGATAACCGGAGACCCTTTTTACTGGAAACGATGTATTCCATCTCAGTCCTCACGTGTGACAACGCATCTGCATTTTGATTCGTAATCGAGGATAGATGTAGATGTCTATGGGCCACAGCAACCACTTACCATCAGGTGGACTGTGCTCGTTCGTCACACTATCCTATTAAAAAAAATCACCTGGAAGGCGACCATCTGTCCCAAGGAGTTGTTGCATTTATCGTCCTCAAGTCTCTCGTTAACAACGTAAAGATTGGGAGTATGTCGACGAAGGTTGCGTACCTTATACTCAGAATCAACAAACGGTATTCGTTGAAGGTCATTCAGGTTTACGCCCCAACGTCTGCACATCCCGATGAGGAGGTGGAGGAAATGAATGAGGATATTTCTAGAGGCATGCATTCTTCCAAAACCCACTATACGGTGTAAATGGGAGACTTCAAAGCAAAACTAGGCCCAAAGAAGACGGTGAGTTGAAGGTAGTGAAATTTGGAATAGAGCAACGAAACCCAAAGGGCCAGCAGCAGGCCGACTTCATGGAGAGGGACTCTTTATGGTGAACTCTTTCTTCAAAAAACAGCTCCACCGAAAGTGGACTTGGTCGAGCCCCGGCGGTTCAACAAAAAATGAGATTAACTTCATAATCAGTTCAGATGTCTTAGTGATCGCGAGGGTGAAATGTGGCAGCGATCATCAAATGGTGAGAGGCACACTGAACCTCAACGTCTAGTTGGAGAAGTCACGTCTAATGAAGTCGATGCTCCGCCCTTTCGTACTCTAATCCAAAGTTCCGAAAACTTTCAGCTCGAGCTACAAAATCATTTTCACTGTCTAGAAGACTGCAATGCAGTGGACGATATGAATGAAAAGCTCGTGGAAACTCCAGGCGGTCGGCGCTAAGTTCTGCAAGACTCGCCCCAGAATCTTATGGCTGTCAGACGGGTAAAGAAGATGCAGCAGATTTGACAGCATACATGCAACAGTGCAGCAACTGTTACGCAACTTTAATACAACTCGTTTCGAAGAAGTGATCGTGTGGAACCAGGGCTCCAAAGTCGTTGCCAAAGATGTGTCTGCCAGAAAAAGCCAACCGTCGAAGCTGAAGACCGAATGTCATACATACCATACCACCATAGACCACATACATACTCATCGACAAATTGAACAGAAGACCGCGGAGTAAAATCTGCCACTATGTCTTGCGTATGTGGACTATGAGAAAGCCTTTGATACCGTCGAAATTGGGCGGTGCTACAGTCGCTTCAGCGGTGCCAAATTGACTGTTGGTACACGATGGCTATCCGAGTACAGAACCTATGGTTCTGTTATGGTTACGAAACCTATTCAACTGCAGAGAGGTGTAAGACAGAGTGACGTTATACGATTTCAAGCTACTGGACTGGAAAGGATACGGTGTTATCATCAATGGAGTACATCACTTACCTTCGATTTTCCGACGATATAGTCCTTATGACAGAATCGCTGGAGGACCTACACTATGCTCAATGACCTCAACAGTGCCTCCTAACAGATAGGTCTTTAGATGAACATGGACAAAACAAAGATCACGTGTAACATCCGTGTCACACCTATGCCGGTAGTTGTTGGGAGTTGTTGATGATGATGATAAGTTTACCAGGGACAAATTGTCCGACTAGGTAAATCCAACTTCGACCGAGAGGTCAATCAACGGATTCAACTCGGCTGGGCAGGGTGCAGGAAATTAAAACATTTCTTCTCGTCATCTATACCTCAAACCTTGATAACGAGATTGTACAACCAGTGCTTGTTGCTAGTGATAGCCTATGGATTTAAAACATCGTCCTTTACTGCTGCTGCTGGCCGTATGACGAAGTTCAAGGCCGCTCATACCGAGGGCTATTCTCAAGGTTTCCCTGAGTGATAAACTTAGAAATTAGGTTACCCTCAGTGGAACTAGAGTGACCGACATAGCCCAACAGATAAGTAAGTTAAAGTGGCAATGAGCCGGCCATATATGAAGAACCAACAACCGATGGGGAAAAACATTCTTAAGTAGCAGCCTCGGTACGATAGTAGGCAAATTGTAGGCGAGTCCCACTAGATGGAGTGACAACCTGATAATACCTGCAGGAAGTTGATGTATTCAGGTGGCTCAGGACCGTGCTTCGTGGCATTTTTGGGAAAGGTCTATGTTCAGCAGTAGACTTGTGAAGGGCTTTAATAATGATAATGATGAATGGCTGTCTTTTCTCAATAAAAATATTTAAACATCATTAAATATATTAAACCCACTTACCTTGAACATATTGAACTGATTATGAAGTAATATAGTCACAGCAGTGCCTACTCTTCCTGCGCGACCAGTTCTTCCAACTCTATGAACATAGGTCTTTATATTTCTAGGAGGATCATATGATATAACATAACTACACTCTGGTATATCAATTCCTCTAGCTAAAGCATCAGTGCTGATTATCCTGAGAATATTATTATTTTTATTAATATTTAATCCATTAAAATACATATGTAGTCAGATCTAAAATGTAAACAAATTACTTACACATTAACCTCTGACTGCGTAAATTTTTTAAATACACTCTCTCTACTTGTTCTGTCCAAGGCTGATGATAATTCTACAACTTTAAGTTTCTCTTTACCCCATTCATTGAGTAAAACTGTTAATCTGTGTGCCGATTGTGCTGAATTTGTAAAACATAGAACCTTGTCCCATTTCTTCTCTACTAATAAATGGAATAATATAAGAGGTTTTTCTTCAGCATTGCAAGTCACAAATTGCTCAATTAGTTCATCAGGTGTTGTATACTTTTTAATAAGGTGTTCACCTTCAAAATCAGAAATTGGGGCAGCAGAAAACAGTTTTGGTTGATATAATCCCCATTGTTCTAACAACTCAGGATCAGGAGAAAGAGTAGCAGAAAAAAGTAATTTTTGAGGTAATGATTTTTGATCACTTATACTGTTCCAATTTAGAGGGGGAACTTTACTTGTCACTAAATTATGTTCTAGCCGTATATGCCTTTCCATGTGATAAAGCCAATCATTTTGAATATTGTCCATGATTCTATCAGCTTCATCTATAACTAGAAACTTTAAATGTCTTAATGAAAACCCTTCAGTATTTTGTAAGTGCTCTACCAATCTTCCAGCTGTGCACACTATGATGTCCACTTCACTAATCCATCCTGATGATTCAGCTGAAAATGTAATAGATTTAACACTTTAATAAGACACATTAATACATTTAGTAATTTTTATATTCAATAGGGGTAGTGCATGATGCTAGTGATGGCTATAAAAGAAATGGCACTTCATTGCGTGCTGCTTGAAGGATTATAAAATCGCTTCTTGTAAGTAAGGAGAAAATTCATAATGTTATTTGAATGAAATAATCCATAACCATAATAACTTACATAGTAGAACTGAAGTAGTAGCCAACTCAACATTTCATTAAGCTAAAGCTAAACATATTTTTTTTAATTGAACAGCTTTTAGGTAAGTAGTCAGAGTACATGATACATTCTTCTATCTGTTATCATTGCATTGGAGGCCTAAATATTATTGCATAAATTTAATGTAGTTACAACATTAAAGAATGTTAGGTATGTTAAACATTATTTTGCTAGGAAACCTACTTACTGTATTTCATAAGGTGTTGTTGCTCCTGATGCAATGGTGTGGAACCACTCAACAAGGCCACTCTTAAGCCTGTATTTGTACAATATTTTTTACAAACTTTGGCAACCTGGGTTGCTAGCTCCTGCACTGGTAGAACAATTAAAGCCCTTATGTAATGTCCAATTTCACTCATTAATATCTGAAAAATATTAAATAATTACTCTTGAAAAATGAACATAGAAGTTAAATTTTATGTACTAAAACTGAACTATACAATTTTTTTAATATTACCTGAATAATTGGGAGAACAAATGTCAAAGTCTTCCCACTGCCTGTAGGTGCAGAAACACAAATATCATGCGGCCATAGTGGATAGGGTAATTTGTGTTCATTCAATATAAAAGGTATTACTTGTTCTTGTACAGGAAATAAGTGAGTTACACCTTCACAGAGTAATGTGTTTTTTAAGATGCTGTGTAACCAAAGTTGAGTTTCCACTTTGCAAGTTAAATTTTGTAAATTTTTTGAAACACTGTATGGATGAGATAACCAATGTGGTAAAACTCTTTGTACCTGTAATTAATTAACTAAAGTTTAAAAAAATTAAGTGATAACACATTTTGTAAATTAACAATATGCCAATATTGGCATTGTTAATAGTTCTAAATCATTCTATTAGTGAACTTAGTCCCTCTGCTAATTTGATGGATATACTTTATTCTACTATAAGCTCTCAGGACCAAAGTGTACCATGAAAACTTTTCCCTCAACTAGATCCAGACTATTTAAAAATGGAATATTATTGTATTAGACAATGGACATAAACGAGGCAAAAGACCGGTAGAACATAATATTAGAGAATCAGAGAACAAGCCAGGTAATTATACATAGGCAAATTCAGTGGGAATGTGCTTTAATTCAAGACTTAAAACTAAGCATCGATTAGTGGTGGAGCAGGCAGCAAATTACAATGAGCATTATGTGTACTGTGTCCATTACACAAAACGGCAAGTGGATTTTTGCATTACAGTGTGTCCCGACCAGCCCTCCCCCATCTTAGTAGACATGGAACACAAATGGTACACAATTCTTCAAAATTTCGAAAGACTTGAGAAGATAGTCAGAGAATTTTACCGGATTATTCTTCAGATCAAATAAAGAGTATTGAAAAATTAACTTTGTGGCCAGGTCCACTTTAATAATGGACGCAGTATGCAAAACTGCTTGTTGCATCGTAGCATCAAACCCTGTATTTTTATATGTTCGTATACATACATGCACTTATACAGACACACATATACCTATAGATAATCAATACCATTTTTGATTTCATTATTACCTTAGATTTCTTTTCGAAATCATTTATCCCTAAAACTTTGAATTCAACTCTATCATTAGTAGTTTTTTTTCTTTTAATTCCCTTATCTTCATCAGTTATTTCTTTGCAATTATTATTTGCAGAATCTTTTAGGTTTTCAGTTTCAAGTGGCTTGTAACTATCAAAATTCTTTTCTGTGTCTTCATGTTTAAGTGTAATTGTGTCTAAAGCTTTTTCATTTTTATGTGTCTTCTTCCTCTCTTCAATTCTTTGTTTTAATTTTTGCAAATGTTTTGTTTCTCTATCAATTAAATCATCATCAACATTCTCTCCTACATACCTGTGTTAATGCAAGTAAATTATGAAAAAGTATATTAGATAATAATAAACACTTTTAATAAAAAAAAAAGAATAATAAAGAAAATATTTTAGTCCTATACCACTCGTAATCTCAATTTAATCATGAATAAATAAAAGTCACTATCATTTCTAAGATCAGTAATTAGCTACTTGAAACTGCAAGCTGTGGGAGCGGTGCAGCAAATGAGTCAATTAATAAGACTAGAATTGAACGATGAGAGGATGTGCACGAAAGTTTTGTGGAATCATACAGAGCTGTATAATCATGACAGCAGTTTTGTTTTTCAAATTAATGTTTTAAGTTTCAAACTATAATTCAAATTTATTTTTATTTATCGATTAAGTTGTTGCAGATTTTAAGTTGGAGCAGATCTATATTATATATTATTGTTTCTTAGCCAATGCGCAATATTTATTCCGAAGTACTGTATTTTATCTTAGTGCTCCAGTGTAACTATCATGTAAAACAGTTGGGCTCATACAAAACTTACAGTAGATTTGAAGGTTCAAACTTTTATGAGGGCTTTAAATATATTAGTCAAAATATTAATTATTAAAATTATTAAAAATAGTATTATAATATTTTTTTAAGTCCATTCATTAATTATATAACCCACTAGCTGCATTTTAATGTAAACTTTTACTATCTACAAACATGTACCTAGAAATATTTTATGTAATTATGTTTTTATCATATAGCAAAATTGGGAAACTGAACCAAGAGATGGGCAGTAGCATGTTTCTGATAACGTCTTTAAAAAAACTGCAGTTGCCCACCCACCTGCCTAGTGTGGCAACTATGGCATAATCCCCCCTTTGGCAATCTATGGGGGAAGCCTACATTCAGCAGTGGACTTTTAGAGGTTAAGTCTATTTTAATTAATTCCATTACAGGGGCTCCACATCCTCACGCTTCTTCTACTAGCCATTACAAACAGGAGGAAACTAAGAAATGCTTACTTGTGTGAATATTATTTTAATTTTTTTCTCAAAAGTTACGGAGCCGACAAACGCCTTCCACAGGGTGGTTTACACCAAGACTTCCCTATCAAAATCGATTTTAGGTTCTGTAGATTCCTTCCCACATTTGCTCGTTTGCCACTCTATATTTAAAGGAAAACTTCACAGTAGTGATGGTCAACCTTTAGTGGCGAGTAAAAAAAAGGTTGAAGTATTTTGAGGCTCTTAACCACCAAAAGATAACAACAATGAGTTTTGGAAACCCAACGATAATAACAGTGTTGTCCGTTTTTCAACCTCAAATTCGATGTCTGGTAAATATCAATCAGAGAATTACTAAACAGTCCTAAAGGTTTAAATGTGAAGTTACAACCCTTAATCATCCCTCTGCTGAGTACAGGTATCTTCACAGATCTGAGAGGGTTATGGAGTGATAAGCATGCCGCGCTGCTTCACTGCTTGTTGGCGGGGTGAAGAATAATGTGGTGTAATAAGTACCTGTTAATTATAAACAAATCCATGTTATTCACATAACCTCAACCTGAATCGTGATATCCTGATTATTAATGCTCTTATTAATCTGTGATAATAATGTCAGATGTCAGTGTCAGTTTGTCAGGTTTTTTATTTAACTGGATTTACGGCTCTGGATTCTAGCCCTTCTGAGCCTAACATTTCTTTCAGGATCTTCATTTTTATAATTTTTTTTCACAATATACTGATGCGCCATATTGTAAATTTTTGGGAGATTTTGACAACAGCTCAACCCAAGGGATAGTTGATGACGATAGTCACTCGAGTTCATAAAGCGCCTAAGCGATCAAAATAACTTGAGGTTTATTTCAACATCGAAGCACATGTTTCGTCGTTTTCTCTAATAGTTTACACGTGCAGAAACTTAATTCACAAAATCGTATCTCTTTTACGAATCAAAATCCACTTCAAACCATTATTTAAGCGATAAAACAGGAGCAACAACCCGTCTACGGCCAAGTCCCTGCCAAAACTCTCCGTCAGGCGTAGAGAGAGAATGAACTACTGCCAGGATTGTTTTTTACTACTGAGCACAGATTACTACGCATTATAAGAGAATACTACGCATTGCTACGCATCTCTTGAGCCATAGATAAATACATATGAAGTATTGAACACGTAGACTGAGAAACCTATAGACTAATGATTAGCGTGGCCTCGAGTGAGAAAGGACGATAACGTAGTTTTAGGTTATACAATAATCTATATGACTTTTAAACATATTTACATAAAATTTTTAATTGTCCTAAGAACTGAACTGAACAAGATTTATCAATCTTAGGCTCACAAAACACTTCCTTTTCACTTAAACCTATTGTAAATTCCTTAGATCGTTACGAACTGTCGAAGTTGTTTAGCAAAGTGTAGTTTGCTAAACAAAAAATCCGGCACGGAGAAAGGGACAAACAATCACACCACTCTGCCTCATTTCTATGCAAGACGTATGCATAAATCTATCTTTTTCGTGTGCGAATGCAAAAAAAGGCGTCAATTTGTCAATAGGTTTCTCTGTCTACGATGGAACAGTTTTCCTGTTTAGGACAGTTACTATACTCTTTTTTTATATAGGAGGGGGCGAACCGTTGACAGAAAACGCTATAGACACCAGCAAAGCGTGTCGCAAAAAGAGACAAAAACAAAGTACGTCATTATATTTAACATAAGGCAACAAGTGTGAGGAAAAATTTACCCCAAAAGTAGTTATAAAATTAGAAATTAATACGTAAAGAAAGCCTGCAAATTTTCTGGACCGATACGACCTAGGGACCTTCAAGAAAAGAGCTTACTTCTTTATAAAGGGCCGGCAACGCACCTGCCATTTCCCTGGTGTTGCGGTTGAACATGGGCGCCGCTAGTCACTCAACATCAGGTGAACCGCACGCTCGCTTGCTCCCTCTTCTATAAAAAAATATCTTATTGTGACCATATCAATATTAAAAATCTTTTATGTTTTAAATAAATAGATTGACTCGGGCGATCGCATGAAAACACAATGTATTTCACAAGTAATACATATTATATTAAATTGGATTGACTGACCCAGTCGTGGCCTTAACGCGAGCTACCCTAGTTACACCGTCGGGTCTGGGAAAAACCTCTTCGACGATCCCTAATGGCCAATGGAGAGGTGGCGAATTCTTCTTGGTGAGTACAACCACAGTTGAGCGACCGACCGTTAAAGGTTTAGTTGTTGTGTTCCATTTTTGCCGAGACTGCAACGTATGCAAATATTCCGTCTTCCATCGTTTCCAAAATGACTGAACCAGGCGGTCTAATAATTTATGGCGTGCAGAAATACTAAGTTTTTGTTATATCTATGGCGGGCAGATGTTTCAAAGGCGTTAGATTAAAAAAATGCGCTGGAGTTAGAGCCAGCGGCTCCGAGGGGTCACTTGACAACATACGACAAATGGGGCGGCTATTCATGACGCACTCGATTTGCACGAGCACGGTGCTTAATTCTTCGAAAGACAAAATTTGATCTTCAATTACTTGATATAAATGGCTCTTTAGACTCTTAATATTAGTCTCCCAATTTCCCCCAAAATGACTCGCGGCGGGGACATTCAGAGACCACTCGATGCAGTTCTCGGCTTAGATGTGAGCGGACTCCGAATTATAATATTTAGTGGTTAGAAATTCATGTAATTCCGATAAAATACGTTTCGCGCTGACGTAGTTCGTACCGTTATTCGAGTACATATTACTTACAGGGCCACGGCGGGAAAGGAACCTTTTAAATGCACCTATGAAGCCCGCTGTGCTCAGATCACCGACAAGTTCTTTATGCAAAGCGCGAGTAGTCAGACATACGAAAATACAGTCATAAGCCTTCGTGGATCTTATACCACGCCCGCGAGGGAGCGTGACATTAAACGCACCAGCAATGTCTGGTCTGGTGTGCATAAAAGACTTTGCAGATTATGTTACACGACAAGACCCAAGGTCCGCCATTTCCGGAAGTGACGGCTTAGGACGTACTCAACAGCAAGCCATACATCTGTGCACCCGATTGTGAATTAAATTACGTGCAGAAAGAATTCAGTAATCCTAGCGCAAAATGGACATCAACAATTCGGGGCCAGTGTGACAATTCAATTTATGGTGGTAATCAACTAATAAGTTCAAAATATGATCCTTACGCGTTAAAACTATAGGGTGCCGTTGATAAACTCAACTGTGAGTTAAATAGGCGCCCACCTACCCTAACGATTCCATCTTGTAAAAATGGCTTAAGGCATTGGAAAGCGCGACTGCAAGTTCTATTCGATTGTAATCTCGTAATTTCATCGGAAAAATGTACACGTTGAAGGTCACGCAATACTAGCAACTCGGCATAACTATAATCTGACGCAACGACATACGGACGTCGCGGTAGAAGCTTCGCGAACCGACAAACGTAAATCACGCAATAATTTCGACCAGGAGGAGAAACGGTTCGCCAAAGCAATGATTGGAGAAACCTCACTCGAAGCATTCGCATCCAGAGCGTGCCTCCTCTTTTCCGGTGGTTGAGACACTGACGACGGATCGAGATCGGCTATGGGCCACTACGAAGGTTACAAGTGAATCCAAGAAGGTCCTTGGAACCAAAGTGGGTGGTCCATTATTTGCATCGAAGTGAGTCCACGAGATAAACAATCGGCAGGGTTTTCCGTACCGGACCCGTGATAAAAATTCCATGGTCCTAACTCGTCTTGGATCTTGGCCACTCGGTTCGCGACGAACGCATCCCAACGGTTGGGTGAAGAATGAACACAACATAAGACGACGGTTGAGTCTGAAAAGGCAAATATTTTATCAATGTGAACACGATCACAACATTCACTGGTAACTGCGGTGATAAGCTTGGCAAGGATCAATATCGCGCAAAGCTCTAGGCGCGCGAGAGAGACAACCTTATGGGGGGAGACCCTTGATTTAGAGCTAATGAGGCTGATCGAATTCCTACCATTGTTCTGGACGCGAAAATATACAAGCCCCCGTAAACCTTCTCGCTATCGTCTGCAAACCCAACGACGGTGACGACGCTATTTTTAACGATGTTTATATGACGTGGTATTTTCATTTCGCTTAGTAAAGGAAGTTCCTCCTTAAAATGTAGCCACGAACGAACAATGTAATCAGGCGTCGTGTCATCCCAATCACATTCACATAATCAAAGTTGTTTAATCAAAAGCTTAGCGTATAACACCACCGGGGCTACGAAACCATTGACATCCCATAATCTAGTAACGCATGACAGTATTGTGCGCTTTTTGCACGTTTCCGCGGCGGGTTTACTTTAAGGCAAAATACGTCGGACTCCGATGACCAACAGAAACCGAGCACCTTGTGCGTATCGGAATCGTCCAACACTTTTACAGCCGAAAAGCGGTGTGATAGTGGGATTGTATCCAAAACCGTGCGCGAATTACTAAACCACTTAACGAGATCGAATTGACCCGATTTCATGATCTTTATCTTTGGCGGTGGTTAAGATGGCCTCCTCTTCGCTATCGCCGAGTACACGAAATCATCCATATACAAACCACTCTAAATTGCCTTTGCCAGCGAGCTGTTTCACCGTGCGTAGCGCATGAAATGGGCTCGACTTTAAACCAAAACTAATGGGCAAAATTCAAACACCTTTAGGGGTTCCTTTGGGTCGAAGCGATATAAAATGCGCTGAAATCAGCGGTCGCATTCACGGACCTCTATGCAAAGGTATATTTGGTGAATATCGGCAGATAATGCAATACGAAACAAACGAAAATTTCCTATAATATTAAATAAAATGCTCTACAAATTTTAACCATTATAAAGAATATCGTTAAGAAAAAGGTGGGTGCCAGTTCTAGCATTAGCATCGAGCACCACACGTGAATTGGACGTAAGTTTGTCTTCCCTAATGACACCGTGATGCGAGGCGAGTCTTCATAGTTACCTAATTTTGGAGCCGCAAGTGATATGAACTCTCCTTTGTATATTCATTAATGATACCGTCATTAGCTTCTTTCAATTTGGACAAAGCGAGTATCTTACGCTCCAAACAACAGAAACGTTTTCTGCCATTTGACGCGAGTCACCGAGAGACAAAATATCCCCTTTAAAGGGTAGCGCTACACTACGCGACAATCGTGATCATGAACGGTAGTGCGGACATAAATTTCCTCGCATAATCTATCATCCGGGCTAAGTATAAGTGGAACGTTCACCTCCTCCATCTCTCAAAATTTGCGAACTGACGACCCGAGTGGTTCGACAGCCATACAACAATAGGAGGTTGTCGAAATATTATACATGATGGGGCGGAACCAATGATAACGTAACCCAAGATGGTCTCCAATGCGTAAGGGGCGTTACATGTGGAGGTACTCTTGACCTTGTTGTGTAACAAAAGGTGAGGATAAACAGATGCCCCAACGACTTGGTAACTGGGGCATCTGTTTACCCTCACTTTGTTCAATGTCTCCAGGGACGGCGTAAGTGTCGTCCGCCAAAGCTAAATTATTAAAATTTATTATTGCAGAAGAGTCGACCGAAACGGTTGGCAGACGCTCGGTGGCCTTATCTACTACTAATTAATTTATATTAAAATTAATACTACGATCTAGACGAGAATAAAATTTTAAATTTATAGAACCTTGTATAGTTTTATTGTAACCTCCAATTCCTTTTACTACGGTGCACGAAGGCGTCCTACTCACTAACAATCCTAAACGTTGACAGCATTGCTGCGTCACGAAATTACTCTGTGATGCACTATCTAGTAACGCACGAACACTCTCTTCGTTTCCATGCGAATCTCTAACCACGATACAGGCTGAAGCCATTAACACAGTGGAAGGAGACCGCGTTCCCACGTTCGACAGCGAACACAGGGCGACGTCACCCGGTCGACCGTTAGAAGCGTCACCTTAGCGAGTGGAGTTTCACTGTCCGATTTGTTTAATGCGGATATGTTACCACTCTCAAAATGCAACAATGTATGGTGTCTGTTGTGGCATTTTTCAAGGAGTCGAATAATGCCACCGTACTTTTCGGAATTTAATTAATCCCATTAGAACCAATTGCTACAAGATGTTCTAGTGAAATACTTTCCTTTGCTAAGAACTCTGTGATTGCTGATTCTACTGCTTTCGCCAAACCAGTGCTAGGTACATAGCCCGTGTAGGTAGAACCCGGCTCCTGAATTAGGGAAATGCGCTCTTTAGCAGTCATTGTTCTGTAATATTTATTGACTTTTCTCGAAAATTGACTAATTTTACTGAAGAGAGTTTCTTTTTGAGTAAATTTTTATATTTTAAGTGGTAGGCTTCTAAAATTTGTATAACTCGTGTTCTAGTTACGGTAGGAATAGACACAGCACGACCTTTCACATTGAAAAGTAATAGCACACTGGCAGTGACACAATAAAAGTGGGACGAATTACCTCCCGCTCGTACTCCAAAATTTCTTCCCGCGCGCGTCATCATGAGCTTGATTTTAAGTAAGTTTAGGTAAACACTTTGGTTTTTATTGATTTATAATGAAAATAAACTACATTTTAAATTAAAAAATCAAACAAGATGTTACAATTTATTTAATAATAGCATATTTACGTAGCGTCAAACCTGGGTCGAAAATCATCTTTTTATAAAGTTTCATTGACCTTGCGGTGGCAGTTACTCTGAATCAATCCAAATAATATTTTACATGATTTAATTCTATTCATAAAGGCACCTTTTGCGCACTATTAGATTATGATATGGTGAAAAAAAAATTCGCTTCACCCTAGTATACACCCTAAGTCACAATCATCATCATCAGAATTAGAGTCACCAGAACAATCTCCAAGACTTTTTTTATAGGACAGGGTGACAAACGAGCACACAGTCCACCTGATGGTACATGGTTACTGTGGTCCGTAGATATCTACATCTATCCTCGATTACGAATCAAAATGCAGATGCATTATCACCCGTGAAGACTAAGATGGAATGCCTCTTTTCTAGTAAAAAAGGGTCTCCGGTTCTCTACACTCACCATACGAAACACAGCAGCATTACGATACTATTTTACGCTGGTATTCTGCGAAAGTGTGGTCCTTCCCGGTCGAACCGACCCGTTCGTTCTACTACTATACTACTAATATAACTGCAGCATGGCTCTACCACGATTTAATTGAATGCCAGTAAACAATTTGGTACAAATCCAGACGAGGTACCAGCATGGCAAATTATTAACTTTTGACCCTTACCCTCAGGTACCTTGGTAGACGATCTGGGTTTATTATCAGTTCAAGTTTTGAAAAACATGTGGTTTAGCCATATTTCATCCAGGAACACCACTTTCTCCCAATTATCAGTATCTATCCATAGTAATTTTTCTTTTGTTGCTGTTTTTATAATTGAATCCAATCGTTTTAATATTGTTGATAAAGATAGTTATATATTGTTGATAAAGATGGTTAAAGTTCCTAATTTTGTTAATGTTGGCTGCTCGTTACGAGTGTAGTATGCGTAGATGTGATTACGAATTTTATTTGGTGTAGATAACTTATTCTCATCCGTTGATGTATTTTCAAATTTTTCTTTGATGATTCTAATTCCAAGAGCCTCAGCAACTCTGTCACATACTTATGACACTGGTATTCACGTTCAAAATAGTCAGTAGTTTTTCTGAATCTTTTTGGCATTGTAACAACAAAAAGGCAATAACAAAACAAACAATAATAACAAAATCGGAACAACAAAAACTCAAAACAACGAAATAAACGAAAACTGGGGAACACAAAGCGTATACAAGGCGTTTGGCATACAGTCTTGTGATGTTCGCGAACGATGAACTTATAGGGAACGTATTTCAGCACTGTAAGGCCAACTAGCATCGATACGATAGGTCATTTACCTTAAAAACGACTGTGGAGTTGACAATCTATTATCTATCTCTTTCCATCTTGTGTATTTGTTGTAATGTCTCGTTTTCCCGGCAAAAACATGTC